>CAUYSK010012030.1:0-56554 GCA_963575035.1 Avahi laniger | reverse complement strand
TATATATAGAAGAAATTAGCCGGGCATGGTGGCGCATGCCTGTAGTCCCAGCTACTCGGGAGGCTGAGGCAGTAGGATTGCTTGAGACCAGGAGTTTGAGGTTGCTGTGAGCTATGCTGACGCCATGGCACTCGCCCCAGGCAAGAGAGTGAGACTCTGTCTCAAAAAAAAAAAAAAAAAAAAAGAAGCTGCTTTGGCCGGGCGCGGTGGCTCACGCCTGTAATCCTAGGTCTCTGGGAGGCCGAGGCGGACGGATTGTTTGAGCTCAGGAGTTCGAAACCAGCCTGAGCAAGAGTGAGACCCCGTCTCTACTAAAAATAGAAAGACATTAATTGGACAACTAAAAATATATAGAAAAAATTAGCCGGGCATGGTGGCACATGCTTGTAGTCCCAGCTACTCAGGAGGCTGAGGCAGGAGGATCGCTTGAGCCCAGGAGTTTGAGGTTGCTGTGAGCTAGGCTGACGCCACGGCACTCACTCTAGCCCGGGCAAAAGAGTGAGACTCTGTCTCAAAAAAAAAAAAAAAAAAAAAAAGAAGCTGCTTTAAGCTGGTGCCTTAAAGCCGGTGGCTCACGCCTGTAATCCCAGTGCTTTGGGAGGCTGGAGTGGGAGGCTTGTCTGAGGCCAGGAGTTGGAGACCAGCCTGGGCAACACAGCGAGACCCTGACTCTATAAAAAATAAAAAATTAGCTAGGCATGATGGCAGGCACCTGCAGTCCCAGCTACCCAGGAAGATGAGGCAGGAGGAGCCTTGAGCCCAGGAGTTATAGGTTGCAGTGAACTATGATCACACCACTGCACCTGCACGCCCGCCTGGGTGATAGAACGAGGCCCTGTCTTAAAAAAAAAAAAAAAAAAAAAGAGAGAAGCTACTTCATTCTGTACTTCCCACAAAGGTCTGACTACAGACCCTTTATTGAAATGTGCCTGAACATCGCACTGTAGAGTTGGGGATGCTGACAGACGGGACAGCACCCTGGATGTGGCTAGGAGGCCTGGAAACCCTGATGGCTCTCTCTTACTGGAGACACTTGAGCCGAGTCATCTGTCCATCCTGGGCACTACCTGTCCACCTGGGAGTTGACTGAAGCAGAGGTATCCTGAACTATGCTCCCTCAAAGGGGAAATCCCTGGGGCTACACAGGAGGCATGAGGGTGGGAAACTCAGGGGGCAGGAGTCTCGGCACCCTACTCCCTCAAACAAGCAGATGGCTCTGTTTTTCTGTTTTACTATTTGGACTTCCACGGAAGACTGCATTCAAAGAAAAGGTTTCCTGCTAAAAAGAAAGAAAAGTAAGTCAGAAACCATCGAAGCCTATGTTCTATACGGTTCCTCCTAACCATTACAGTTGATTTTCTTTAAATCTGCATTTCATGTGGGGAAAAGTCTTCTCAAGTCAGGGGTGTGAGCCAGGCTTCCTGGAAAGGCAAGGAACTTATTCTGAGCTGAACTTATTCCCAAAAGAGTCTCCACAGGTCAGGGCTGGGGATGAACCGAGGAGGCCTGCCCACAGGCAGGAAGGCAGGGAGCTAGGGTGACCATTGCCGGGGGGATGAGAGGGACCATGCAGCTACGTGGGCGGATGAAAAGGCATCTTGAAAACCAAGGTCAAGAATATACAACGTGGAGGCCAACAGCAAGAAATCGGCTGATGTCTGAAGAGTTGTGTGATCAAAAAGAGAGCCACTAGTTAGGTGACCGTGGCAGACAGTTTCTGTGTCTCCACGTGGAGGAAAGACTGGAGGTGAAGAAGCCCTGCAGTCATCTGTTCTTATCTGTCTGGCTGTGCAAAGGCAGACGCAGAATTCGAGGTTTAACTTGAATGAGAACATCAAACCCAACCTCTAGCTCAAACCTGGCATACGAAGGTGCCCAGACCAGGATCAGGGATTCTGACTCACCAACCAGTCTGAGAACTCACCCCGTCCTCCTGGTCAAGATGGGACTCCCAAGGACGGGACCCTCAATGACATCCTGGGCAGAATACTCCTCAATGTTTTTCATCCCGCCATTTCTCTCGGGATCCCCACATCCCATGAGGTTCTTGTGTGGTATAAAAACCATTGATGGGACATCCCAAGAAAAATCAAAATGTGGAGCGAAACTCAAGGTGCCTGGAAGGACGTCCGTGTTTCCTCCTCTGCGCTTCAAGTGGAAGGGTTCAATCACATTTCCGCGATCTGCTTGTCCCACCTTCCATCCCCTTCTGGATCACCATCTGGCACCCCAATTTGAGCAGTCCTTCTTCAAACACTGCATCTTACCGAGAGTTTCCAGGGCCCTGGAAGGTGGTAGCTGTCAGGCAGGTACGGTGCTTCCAAATGGAATTCGTTTACGATATGCATCCAACTTCCACTTATCTGGAAATCCAAACCACCAGGAAATCCGTAGGACATCGCTGGCCAACTTCCAGCCTGGTGTGTGACACTGGTGACAATGAACTCATCCTGCATGCCGATGTTATTCGATTGATAACGGCTGACTAGAATGCTATAATGAAAATAACTCTGGACCTGGGGTTGGCAGGAAAAGAGTTACTACGATCAACTTGCCATGTCTGACATGAGCAAGGGAGGAATGTTGGAGCATGTGCCAAGCATTCGCCATCTGTCCTGTATACCATGACTAGCCTTCAGATCAGAATTTTGCTCTTAGCTTCATCACATACTGGACATGTGACTTTGGAAAGTCACTGAAGCCACCTGCCTTTTCATCAACAAAACAGGATAATAAGCCTTGCCTGTCACTCCCCCAGGATGGCCAGAGGGTACCAACGAGCTCATGTACAGGAAACCGTTCTATAAAGTGTCCAGTGCAGGGCATTATTATGTTTAAGGGATTACAGTTCTTCCCCACAAGAGTGGCCTTCAGGCACTACACGATCCTGAAGAGGTTTCCAAATCAACAAAGAATTAGAACAAGTGTGGTGGCTGTGAGGGGGGGCAGCCTTCTGCGTGGCTCAGCTCGAGTCTAAACTTAGGAACAGGCTCGGGGCCTGGTTCCCCCTTCCTCTGCGATACAGGATGAAGGGACCTCCGTGTCTTCAGCGGTTCTTCCTGATGTTGCCTGGCACAGCACCGTGGGCACATGTGGTCCAGAGATCCAAATGCTCAAATGCCCCAGGGCCCAGTGATTGAAATAACAGGGCCAACCACCTCTTTCCAGTGGCAGTGGGATGGGAGAAGAGCAAGATACTGATGCCAGGAGACCACCCAACGCGGGTGTGCCAAAGGTCTGTGGGGAAGAGTCTCCAGGCAACCCCAGGCTACAGACACTTGCATTATTTTTATAACCATATCAGGTCACCCTGTGGGCAAACACTGCCTGTATTCTCAGACAGGAGCTGTATGTTCTTGCAAGACAGAGTTGTTCAGAGTCGAGACTCAGTTTAGAGTGCATTACTACTCCAGCACCAAGGAAAACTACACTGCTGGTTGAGCAGACACACTGTCAGAGCTCAAGCGCCCAAGTGGGAGAAAACGCGTGTGTGGACACATGTGCACGAGCATGCTGTACCTGACAGGGCCAGCTTGCTTCGGAAGGTTGACTCTGAGGAGGCCTTGGGCGATTTTAAGCCTTGTTGGCAACACACAGGGAGAGGCTGCTGAAGCCTCTCCGTGAGGTGACACAGGAGCACAGGAACTGGAGGGCGACACACCCAGTGCGGGTCTCAGTATGTCTGCCAATTACTGTGACTTTGGATGCACCACCTACCCTCAAGCTATCTCCTCTTCCAGGAGGTGAGGCTAAAGCCACCTCGCAGGACTGGTAAGAGGACCATCGATAGTAACTACCAATACGGGGAGATAAGACACAATAACGAAGATGACTACTGTTTACAGAGGCTGTGCACGTGCCAGTGCTATGCCAGGCACTCTGCCCACATTTCATGAGATCTTGCCAACGTCCGACAGGCTCCTGGCCTCTAAAATGAAGACAGTTTGGGGGTGGAGGGCAGGGGCGCATAAGCTCAAACACCTTTCCACCCTGCCTGCAACACCCACCAGGCCAAGGAACTGGGGGGATGACAGCTTCCCACACCACGAAGCACTCATAAGCACACCCCATAAAGCAAACTTCACCCAAGAACCTTACCTGGTTTCGCAGACCTGGTTATATCACTTTACAGATAAGGAAACTGAGGCAAGGGGCCTCAACTCTCCCAACTCACTAGTTAACGAGCACCTCCCAACAACCAGACCTGGGTTCCTGATGTGCGAGGCAAGCTACTCATGTGTGTGGTCTATGGAACCTGACTCTCAGGGTTTGGAGACCAGGTCCACATGCTGCGTGAGCCTGGACAAATCACTTCCCTGTGGCTCAGTTTTCCAACTGTAATATGGGATAATACCTGCCTCACGGGGCTGGTTACGAGGATTAAACTACTTCATACATGCAAAGCACCTAAGCGGGAGCTGGCACAGACCAGGAGCCCAACAAATGTTAGCCGCTATCAACGTTCACTGGCCACAATCCTCCAAGACAAGGATCTGCACCTGCCTGGGATGCCCTCACCCTTCTACTTTCTCCTTCTCACTCTTTTGAGGCCCAGTTGCAACATTCGGAGGGCTTCCTGGACCTTCAGATTCTGCCTGTTCCCCCTCCCACCACTGACCATAACCTGCCTTGTCCATAGTCTGTCTGCCCTTCCAGACAGCAATCAATACAATCTCCTTTAGCTTTGCACGTCCTTGGCACCATGCTCTGGCAGGACCTAGGTAACACTTGGTAAACGGTAACCATGTGACTGGAAACCCACCCCCAGAGGTGTCCAACTCTGCTGCCACCAGCAACCTTTCCTGAAGGCTCAGGAGTGTCAGACATGGCGCTGAGCATTGCACACCTGTACTGCTAGTGTACATCTGTACTCTGACCCCTCTTTTATGAGTGGGTAAACTGAGGCCCTGGGGCCAAGTCATTCACCCAAGGCCACAAAGCCGCAGAATTGGGCCAGGACAAGAGCAAAGTCTACCCGACTTCAGCAAACCTTACTGCCCAGTCATCCTGTTTCTCTGTTTTTCTTCCTTTTCTATTCTTTTTGTAGGAGGGCATGTTTTTGCACAGAGTACAATGTCCCTACATATAATTTCCCCATGACCAGGGACAATTAATAATAGACCAACGGGCCTGGGCACCTGTGACTCTGGTGTGTCCGGGCCGTCCTCAGTGTCACCAGCACCAACTCGCTGACACAGACGCTCAGCTGCCACCTGACTGACAGCCTTGCTTCCTTCCACTTTCTTCCCTCTTCCCCTCCAGGGCCCCCAGAACCAACAGGGGAAGTTGGTTGCTAATGGCAACAGCCTTGGGAGCAAGGTGAGCCCTACCAGCCCACCGCTGAGGGCCGAAGGGAAATTTTCAACAGCCTCTGGGGCCCCTTTCCGTCAATCAGGGCTCAGGGCGGCCTCTTCCCTGCCTGGGACTCGGTTTCCTCTTCTATAAAAAGCAACGCCCTTCACGATTCTTGTTACGGAGAAGGGTTAAGGGAATCCAGCCAATGGTGGGGGGTGGCTGGATGGGCGAAGGGTTGTTTTAAAAAAGTAGGAGCGCCCCTCAGCACCCTAGCTCAGCTGAACACCACCCCCACCACGTGTCCACGTGTCCCCCCACCCCTGCACCCTGCGACTCCCTGCTCATACCCAGGGGTGCCCCGGGCTGACCCCAGTTCTGACTGCTCCTTCCGTGTGCTTCTGGACCACTGGAACCACAGTCACGTGATTTTCACCCTATTGTCCCTGCTAGACTGTCCCAGGCAGGAGAGCAAAGGGAGGCTGCTACTGACGTCTCCACACGGAGTTGGACAGGCGTTCACAGAAAGAGGTGACTGACCGGCTCAAAGAGCCAAACGGGCACTGGGCTGGAAGCCCGTCTTGAGAGTGGCAAAGCAGTCTGAGAAGCTTTCTTGGGGAAGGCCACGACTCACACCAAGCTTCAGAAGGCAGGCCAGGCTGGTGAGACGCAGGTGCGCAGGGACGTGTGTGGGGGCCGGGTGGTGGGCAGCCTGTGGCGTGTAGGGGCCCAAGGACAGGGCAGCCAGGTAGACAGAGGCCTGAGCCCTGGCCCCTATGGCTACTCACAAGGCACAGACTCCGGGGAGATGGCTCCTCTGAGCAAACACCCTGGGAGAGCCTGCCTCATCCCACATGACCTTTGTTACTAATCCCTCCAGCAAGCCACGAAAGGGCATCACCATTTCCTTCAGGCACCACCGGCCCCGCCCCTCCCACCCACTAGTTCTTTACCTGTCCAAGCCTTTCCAGGGTTATCGATACCAAATACTTAACATTTACCAGAGCAAAATTTGTTCACAAACCACCCTCAGCCATCGCTTACACTACCCCCATTTCACGGATGAGGAGGGTGAGGTTCAGAAGTGGGCGGTCAATGAAGCCTGTACCATGTGGTGCAAGTGTTCCCCATCTCGCTCTCCCTCTGTCCCCACCCCCACCTGGCAGGGGACAGAATGCCAAGCAAAGCCACATTCACCCCAGGGACCTACCGGGAATACTAAGCACCCAGTCCTGGCCCCCCAGGAACCCAGAGGTAGTTGCAGACAAAGTGTAAGCTGCCGGCCCTACCCGATCCAACTTGAGCTATCGAGAACTAACTGACCAGCAGGGCGTGAACTTGCTCGAAACATTTGTTAGTCCTCATTTTGTAAAAAGACCATAAGCTAAGCACAACTCAGGTAGGCAGGAAGCCAGGGACCAGAGATGGGAGAGGAAGAGAGCACCCCCGGGGGAGACGTGAGCAGCAGCACCACACCCCACCCCTCACTGGAGGATCTTAGCCCCCAACTCATAACCTCATCCTGTGGCAAACCAGACACTGCAGCAGCCCAGGCTCCGGGCCGCCGCCCACCTTCTCCACTACTTGGCAGACAAGTCCAGGGCCTCCTTCTGATTGTGTCCCCAGGTGTTGGACAGGACCCTCTGATCAGAGCCCTGAGGGCTCAACGTGCCCAGTAGGACAGCAATAATAATCACCTGACGGGGCAGACTGCTAGCACCATTTTACTGATGGGAAAACTGAGGATCAGATGGATAAGCCCAGAGGTGGATGACAAACCACTTAGGTGGTCTTTACTCCTATCTGGGGTCACCCTGCATGCGCATCCCCAGACTGGGGTCTGCAGCAGTGAATAAGCTCTGAGCTGTCGCCCCAGGACAGGCCACAGGCACCTCTGCCTCTGTCCCACTCTGAGACCTGGCTGGTATGGCTACGGCTAAGGCTATGGGGCACCCAGCAGCCAGCGGCTGCCCATGACTCTTCGGGTGATTCCTCAAGAGTGTCCAGTCGTGGCCCCGGGAGACAAGTACCAGCTTTTGGAGAGCACAGCCAGAGTGTTCCTCAGGGCTTTATCTTGACACTGCAGGCGGCGGTGGCCCTGCCACAGAGGCCCTGAAAACTGTCTGCAGGGAAGCAAGGGCAAGGCCAGCCCAGTGCCACCAGCTGGCAGGAGGGGCCACAAGGAGGCCTGACCAGGCGCAGGGAAGGGGTGAGGGAGGAGAAGGAGCAAAGAGAGAAAGGGAGGGAGAGGGGTGGAAGGAGAGCAGGGGGACACGGTGGGGGGGGACATAGCCTTTGTGCTGGCCCCTCCTCCCACAATCCCCAGGAGCAACAATCAGTTATGCAAATAGGTCCCCTCCCCCAGGCCCAGCCCAGCCCAGCCAGCCACTCCTGGACCCCTCCCCCTCCCAGTCTCAGAGTCTTCCCAGCACCCTCCACCCGGGCACAGCGGCCCTGAGGCCTTGCCCATTCAGAAAGGAAACCTGGCCCCTGGCCCGCAGCCCCCTTCCTCAAGTTCTTTAGCCCATACAATTCCAATTTTTCACCCTGATTTTACCACTGCCAGCACCGCCAGCCTCTTAAGGCACCATCGTTTCTCACTCTAGGCCCAGCGATGGTGAATCAAGGCATGGAGTTCACAACCAGAAGGCAGACACAGCGCTTACAGCTTCACAAAGTAACTGGACACACTGTGTTTGGAGTTCATTTTGCTAATTCTCTCAATGAAATTCAATAATTTGAAGGAAAAATCTGGCTCTGAGGCAGCGCCTTCAATGCGTGGCTTGTCTGGGCGCCTACAAACCACATGGACAATCTCGGCCAGGTGACAACTTCCCGGAGGGGGCTCTCGTACCCCCTCACTCTTCTTTTTCATGAGATATACCTTTGATCGTTTCAGTTTCAAATTACATCAAACATCTAAATTGGGAATCCCAGCTCCTCCACCAGGGGCGTATCAAAGGTGGATATTCAAAGCAGCACTTATTTACAAAAGGCAATGCAAATCACCCCCCCCAACCTGGACACCCGACACACACCTCTGCCACTGCCCATCCCGGGAGTTCCATCTGTCACCCTGTGGCCAAGAAATAATGACCATGATGATGATACACACAAACTGACACCTCTGTCATAACCCCAGTTAAGCTGTTGCCAGCTTTAAAATAAAAATCATTAACAGACAAAGCCTAAATGGTTTCCAAGAGTACTTTCCTCAGACTAGTAAAGTCTTCCCTCACCTCCTGGAGGCACAGCCCCCAACCCAGGGCATCTAAACATTCCAGGCTGGGAATGCCAGAGGGCAGGCGGCAGTCTCACCTGTCCATTGACTCTCACCCCTGTTAAGTACAGCCCTTCCCCTGGAATGGCCTCTCCACTCCAAAACCTGAAAGTGAAACCCACTGGGGTCCTGTCTTTCTCCATTAGGTCTGCTCCAGGCCTTGCAGGATAAGCCCTCAAGGTAAACCAAAGGGCAGGAGGGCTCCAAACAGCCCAACCTCCAAGCAAGAAGGTGCTGAGCGCTTACTGTATACAGGCTACTGTCCGGAATTCTTCCTGAATTCTTCCCATACTAATCCTGAGAAGTGAGCCTTAGGCACTGTTGTCATCTGCTTTGTACAGGCCAGGATACTGAGGCTGGAGGAAGATCAGGGTCACAGGCAGGCTCTTGACACTCAGGAAGCCGTGGTGCCCCCAGCTCTCCAGCATCAGCACAGACGTCTCGTCCGCTGTAGCATGTCCAGCGGTAGGTATCTGATTTACAGAGCCAACTGTCTTGATGTTGTAGTGGGCTCCTGTGGCTAGGGACAAAATTCCTAGAGGCAGCATCACACAGAAAATTGATCACTATTAAATTGGAACTAATCAAACAACACTTAAGTGAATATACGGAAATAAAACTCACTGGAAATCAAGCAGGTGCGGGGAGGAGAAGGGGTGAGTAAATTCACACCCAACAGGTACAATACACACTATCTGGGCAGTGGGCACACTTGTAACTTTGACTCAAACTGTATAAAAGCAATTTATGTGACCAAAATGTTTATACCCCCGTAATACTCTAAAATTAAATTAAAAAAGAAATAAAATTGAAAAATAACACGTCAAATTACTTAGATGGAGGGTGTTGGTGATCTGTCCTAGAAAGGTGGGTTAGAAAACAAAAAGTGGCTTTGGTGACAGCATGTGAGATACTGATGCCAAAAATACATACGAAGACTTAGAATAAAATTTTTTATGTAAGATGAGGGTGGAACATAATATTTCTAAATTTACATGTTATCTTCTTTACCATGTAAGAATAAAATTTTTTATGTAAGTTGGGGGTAGAACACAGTACTTCCAAATTTACATGTTATCTTCTGTATGTAAGTTTAAACATGTATGGTTAATAAATTAAATATTTTATGTTAGGGAAAATACTTCTGGCAACAATGAAGCCATGCCACAGTTCTGCCCGCGCTCGACACAGTACAAATCCACACCTGTTTCTAGTGAATCTCCACAGGCCTAGGTCCTCGTCGCTCTAGTATGAGGGGCCTGGCCACACAACCCCAGGAAGCGGATGCCCTCAGACCTCGGGCCACCAGGTTAGAAACTAGGCACAAGTTCCCATTTTCATCACAAATCAACTGAATCAAGACCAACTTTCCCATATTCTCAGCAACGACGTGGATAGATGTTCCCCCAACTCTCAGTTTTTCTTCCCTGGTTTCTGTTTAACCCCCTAGTGATTGCTAATCCTTGCTTAAAGAGGATTAAGACAATCTTGTAACAACTGTGGGTGCTTCACTACCCAGAAGTGTGGCTTGGGCTGTGAGACTAGCACGTCCATATTTCTGGGCCATTGCACAAAGAACGTGTGACCAAAAGGACCCCAGAACCACTCAGGGTAGGAGAAAGAGGGGCTTTGATAGAGACCCCAGGAACCTTCACCAGGGAAGGGGTTCCCCTCAGCTACAGCCCCAGACCCCTCTGGCACAGGCGGCAAGCCTCCCACAGTGCTGCTCTCTAGGAAGGGGCTTCCAACAGCCAGCACCAGACTTCAAAACTAACCGCCACCTTTGGGGGGCCGGGGCGGCCGTTTTGGTTCCTTTCAGTCTGTGGCCCTGTCAGCCAGGCCGGAACCTATCAGCTACTTCTGCTGTTCGGAGGGGAGCAGGGCCTCGGGCTGAGTTAAGTTTTGCTGGTGAGTGGCCATCGGGCACAAAGGAAGGAACCGCTGGGGGAGGGGAGGCCACAGAGCTGGAGGGCTGGGACAAAGGGGACAAGAGACAAAGGGACAGGAAAAGGGAGCCCTTTCTCCTCTGAGGAAGGAACTCCCCATTTAGTCTATATTTCACTCACACATCCCCAGGCAAGAAATGCGCCAACACACATTTCAACAAGGGTGGCTCCAGGTGTCTCTCGCACCCCTCCCCACTTGGGCTGGACGTGGGCTCTCCAGGCCCCCTCCTGCCCGGCCAGGTCCCCTCCTCAGCCCACTTGTTCGCAGTCAGCGAGGCGGAGGCTGCCTTTGATGGGCTCCTTCCCTCCAGCCCCGATCTGCCACCCAGAAGAGAGACAAAGAATTATTTATTTGGAGAAAAGAAAAACCTTCAAAAGTGTCAGCCAGGGACAGACATGCTACCGGCTACACAGGAGCCCAGGAACGGGCTGAGTCCGCAGGAGGGGCTTTCGCCAGCCACACACTGTGGCCACCCTGGGCACCCTCAGATGCTCTCTAAAATCCTACCTGCGTGGCCCTTTTTTGTTTTGTTTTTCTTTCCTTAAGACCACTGCCTACCTTGTCTAGAGATTAACCAACACTGAAGGTGAGCGCCCGGCACTGGGACATCTGCAATAAAGGCGGCAAAACTGACACGTGTGTGCGGCTGGCCGGGCTCCTGGGCTGGGGCAGGGGAACCCTCAGGGCTGTCTTCACCGAGGCTCTCGATCTGTTTTGTTTTGATTTGGGTCTGATTCTGACTTCAGTGAGAAGACACGATCCCATCACACCGTACATTAACAAAGCAAATCTGGCATCCATGACGACCAGGACCAAGCCAAGAAAGGGGTGGTTTAAGGGTGAGGCCAGGAGCTGGCTGTCACCCCCGGCAGGGACCGTGGGAGGAAGCCAAGAGTGAGTCGTGCCCCTTCCACAGGCCACGCAAATATCTGAACCCCTACGACGTGCCAGGCACAGTACAGGGCAGCATCACCCCGCCCTCCCTGCCAAGAGCACCGCTTACAACGCGGGAGTCCCTCCCGTCGTCCTGTTCTAAAACATGAGACTTTCAGGGGCTGGGGACTCACTCATTTGTTGGGAGGAAGGGACACTCCCAGTCTCACGATGGGGATAATAGTGGGGGCTTGAGGAGGCCCCCTGTGTTCGTGGTAAAGAGCCTGGAAATCCAGAGGTGGGAGGGCTCTCTGGTCAATCTAAGCAGAGGGAAGCTGCTCCAGGCTCCTCCTTCCTGCGGGCTTGGGCTGGGGTCTGGGCTGGGCGGCCAAGCTGGTGGTGTGGCCTCACTCTCCCCAGAGCCGCAGATACAGCTGCTCCAGAGGGGAGTGACTCGCTTTGCGGTCTGGACAGGCGAAGTCTCACCCTGACATTCTCCCGCCCTCCCCACGGTTCCTCCTCACCCCCAGGCCCAAATGCCTGACTGCACCCTGACCAGGCCCCAGCAACTGGTCTGCCAAATTATTAGACCAAGGATCAGGCCACAATCGGCTTTGGATCGAACCGCCTCTCTGCTGCGTGCGGTGACAGCTTCTGTCCTCGAGAAAAGAACGCCGTGCCGACACATGCTCCGAGTTAAAAACATTTTCGGAAAGAAAATGGGAGGGGGGGAAGAAGCCATCTGTATCTCAAGTCTGCAAGGCAGCTCTGGCGGAGGCCGGCACCAGCTTCCTGAGAAGCCGTGGCCCACAGAGGCCCTCACCCAGGGAGGGATATTCCAGACAAACTCGCTGACTCACCGGAAAGGGTGGGGCTGTCGCCAGCACCTGTGCCTCAGAGGTGGTAACGGTGGGGTGGCAATGCCCAACCCCCACCCATGGGGGGTGTATTTGGTAAAGTCTAGAAAAATTAACTCAAGTCTGAGAGAACGGGAGCCCCTGAAAGCTTCTTTAAAACCTGTATATCCTTTGTTCTTTCAGTTTATGTTCTTGTGGATTTGTGTTTCCAATAACCAATTTTTAAAAAGTTTTTGTTAGAATAACAGCCTTATAAGGACATTTTTTGTTTCAACTGCATCTCCAGTCTGTGCTCTCTGCAAGGGGCAACTGTCGTTTTCTCCAAAGTCTCACCCGTACCTGGGTGAGGTACCTGGTGGAGGCACTCGGAACAGCACGCTGTGACCACAAAGGTGTCACCTACCACCACTTTACAAAGTCCCAAACTCACAGCTGGCCAGCGTGGCGGAGGCAGGGTGCCAGGCAAGCCCAGGGAAGGGTGACCTTGCTGATGCCTCCCGGTCTGGGAAGCATTCCTCTGCTTTCCTGGGGAACAAACCGATCTCAACCAGCAGATAAACCCCAGATAAAAGGGAACAGTCTATAAGCTCCGTGAGGGCAAAGGATCTGGCAGTGTCCCTTGCTTCCGCAGCCACAGAGCAGAGGCATCAAATATTTGATGAATGAAAGACTAGACAGACTAGATGAGTATCTGAGAAAAACAAATATCTTCAACGAGCCACGGGTGGATTTTTGGATAAACTGTCCTCATGAACTGGTATTATTAGGATAGTTTAACACAAAGAGGTTGTTCAAAGGGAGTAAACATTTCAGTCCCTTGGGAAAGCCTGAATGGCCAGCTTAGACATAAAGAAGCCCCTCCACTGGGGTGTGGCTAGACCCTCCCTGAGCAACGATAAAAGCCACTCACAATGAGAGGCTGCACACCAAGACCAGAGCCCCAGCCCTGAGCCACCCACTGGAATCCTGCTTATCCTTGGCTAAGCAAACACAAGTCTTCTCAGATAATGCAAAGGTCAATTGTACACTAGTATGGCCTGATAAAATCGCCACCAATCCTGAATTACAGGGCGTCAAATAATAAAATATTTCTACGCAGAGCACAGGAGAGTTAGGTAAGTCAGAACTACTTTCCGCCACCAGGACACAGGACACAGACAGTGCGCTGGGTTCTCTGTCACATCCCCGCCCGCCCACTCCTCAATCCCTTCTACAAAAAGCAAAATTGAGTAGGAGAATGGTCACTTCCAACCTGAGAGACCCCAAAAGTTGGCAAAAGGCCGGATTAATTGAATGCTGAGCATCTTCCCAGACATTTTTGAGGATGCTTCACATCTGAGCTCCATCGACGTGTCAAAGACCTACTTCAGAAAAGAAAGACACCAAGCCAAACCTGGACTTGTTCTGAGAGCATTACAACTTCAGGAAACCATTCGAATACACTGACTGCACACCCATAGGACCCTGGGAGGTGGGCAGCCTCCTGATACCTCCTGATCACTCTCAGTCAACAAACACGAGTCAGGTACCCATCAGGTGTCAGGCCGTGAGTGTGCAAGACCCATCACGGGCCCTGCCCACAGAGACCCAAAGATGACTATGACAGGTTTCTTAGAATTAAATGATGTCTACACTGAGACATGTGAAATGAATACGGCTCCTCAAGGAGGAGAAAGAATGGAGTAAAGTGTTCCAAGCAGGAAGAAGAGCCTGTGCAAAGGTCCTGCAGCACAGAGCTTGGCCCTTCCCTTCCTTAACTACAGCCCAGCAGTCCCAGGGTTCACATTCCATTCCAACAACAAAACACATAGCTGTAATTTTTCTTTCAAAACACAGAAACATTCCAAAAGTCCCCCCAATTTTTTCCCCAACATACAAGGTCCACCACCTTCTTGCCTATCTCTGCTGACCGCCTTTCCATTTCTGCAGTGGTTTTCCAAGAGCAGCAGCTTCTAATTCCCGAACAGCTCACACAAGGCTCCAATTTAGGACACACCCTAGCTCCTCACTGGCCAATGGTCGCCCGGCTGCCTGTCCGTATCTCCAGAGCAGGCCCAGGCAGGGACAGGGAAGGATGTGTCTCTAACCAAAAGAAAAGAGCAAACAGCAGACCAGGAAGGAAGTAGGAAGTCATCCCCAGTGTAGAAATCCTCACTTATCCCTGGATGAGGCCAGAGCACAGCCCCCAGCGACAGGCGACGGGCACTCCTTCCTGGGATGAACGGGGCAGCTGGCACTCAGGAAGGGAAAGTTCGCCTGGGGGCAGGGAGCAGGATGAGATGCTTGGCTGGCCCTTCTGAAGGACATGGCGTGTGCTGAGGACACACAAACACTTCGAACCTAAAAGCACTTGGCTCCCTCGACTGACTCTGTGCTTACCCGCACTCCCCACCTAAAGCAGACTTGAGGAAGAAAATGAATCAAGTTTTACAAGCTTCCCTATTTACCCAGGGCTACAAATCTATCAGTGGGGAAGCTTTTAAAATAAACTCTCTCCAGCACTGTCACTTCCTTTCTTCTATCTGCGACCACCCCCTAACCCCCAAACACACACACACACACACCACCTCTTACGGGTTTCTTTAACTTCGGCTATGGATCTTGAGTCTGAGGGAGGAATTCCAAATTCAGAACATACATCAATTCACCACTCGTAAATACTTCCTGCTTTTCACTCTACTCCTCTCACTTATTCATGTTTCTAAACATGCCCAAGATAGCTCCCAAAGCAGGGATACCTTCCCAAGAACACTACCTATCTTTTCAGCCTCTCATTCTTGCATTCCAAAAAGATTTACTAGACATCTTCAAAGGTGTTCTGCATCATTAGAACAGTAGGGTGCAATCCCCATTTTACAGATGAGAAAACTGAGGCTCAGAAGTTAAGCTCCTGGCACAGGTGACACTGTGAATAAAGGCCCTGGTGGTGATTAGAATCTGAGCAGCTAACCTTGTTCTCTGCACCTGGGTTCCCCAGCGCCCTGTTATCTATCAGATACAAAAAACAAAGCTGCTTCCCTTTTCAAAGAAAAATGACTCATTCTGGATCACCAACAGCTTTAAAATTAAATTTTGAAAGCCAAAGGCCATTTTAACTGATACTTCAGTGATCATCATGGAAGACACAGCCTACAAGAAAACCATCCGGAAAGTAGAGCCTATGCTTCAACACTGATGCGTGGGCCAGTGAGGTTCCAGAGGCACAGGTGTTTAGGGCAGCTTTCCCTAACACAGAGTGACTGTCCAAGGGGCAGCTGGAGACCTGGGGTTAGAGCCTCAAGCCTCACTCCCCACAGGACTCGGTGCAAGAAGTGAGGGCTGGATGGCCCCTGAGCCTCTTCCAAGGTTTGAGGTCCTTCAGATAAAACGATCCATGTGCTCTGCCTTCCAGAGCTGCCCTGCCCACATCGGGAACTCCCAGGAACTAGGGAGGAGGACTGCGAGACAGCGTAGCCCCTCTGGCCAACAAGGGGATCCAGGCTGCACTGGGGCCCTTGGCTAGAAGCAGCTTAGGTCTCCTCGCCCCCAGTTCCAAGGCTGGGATGTGTCCTATATTCCAGCGTCTGCAGGGGAGGCAACAGCACAGCGTCCCCCAGAAAAACAAAATAGGAAGAAGGACTGCTCTACCCCATTCGTCCTCTATTCACTGGCCGGCTTTCTATACCTCTGAATCCATAAGCTGGCCCTACTTTCTGATCCCACCTTCCTCCCAAGCAAGAGGCCTCTCTCCCATCATCCCCAACCATTCCCTTAAGGGGAGTCTGTCCTTCCTGCCCGTCAGCACCCACCCCTGCCCATTCACCCCAGACCCTCCACACCGGGGCACCTCACTCCACAGCTCTCACCCTTCCATCAAGTAAGAACCTTCATTCCATCTGCCCCTCTCACTGGGATGCCCAGCGTGTGAGAAAATGCTCTGTACGAAGTTGCACATCATTATTCACACGTGCTGGCGGCTCTGAGATCCCACCAGACTTCGTTCGCAGTCGTTTCCTCCCTGGGTTCCGCCCGCTGTTGCTGACCATTTCCAGGGTGCTGGCCAGATAAACCCTTGAACATGAGAGGATGGGGGAGACCCTAAAAAAGAATTCAACTCCACTGCTTAAAGTTGAAATCCAACCTCTTATTTACAGCAAAAACAAAGCTGCCAAATGCTAAGCCACACTTCCTTCAAGAAAGGAAGGATTTCCAACTAACCCTTTCAACTAAATCCAACGTGGGCTCTTTGCTGAAATCCCTCCTACTCTACAGAAGGGCCTTCTCGGATTATTTTCCTTCAAAAAAGAACATAATTTACACATTGAGTGTCTTTACTTTCCAAACCATTCAGAATTGGGGAAAGGGGGGAAAACACGTCTGTTTCTATTTGAAACTGTCAAAATTAGCATTCAGTAATTAAAAATCACACCCTTTCTCTTAATAACCTAACCAGCATGATACAATCAGGTTGTGCCAACTCTTTAATCTAATTGACTAATTACAGATTTTAATTTAGTCAGTTACTGAACAACTGTTGACAATTTGTTTTCATTAGGGACAGAACAGAATAAATATTTAGGCTTCCAGTCACAAAGACTCCTGCGATCGGCGCTCCACCGTGACCCCAACTTCGGAGAGCGCTCTGGCTCCATCGACGTCCTCAGACACAGGTGCCCACTGCGGCTCTCGAGCCACTTCTCGGCCACAGCCCGAGCCAGAGCCAACCTTCCCACGAGTCCCTCTTCAGGCAAAAAAAACCTCAAGCACAAGCAGCGGCCTCCATCCCCAAAGTGCAGGCAATTCCCAAATTCACACACGTCACTCAAGAAGTGGCAAACACTTAAACGTTGTGAAGAAAAATAAATTCAACGCTACATGTCACTGGCTTTTAAGCAACAAAATAAGTTAACAGTCAAAATAGGTTTATCTGCATTCATCTCACTGGAAAGCAAACTGTCACTGACATCTTTTTTTTTTTAAAGACACACGTTTACAGGTTTCCACTGAAATGATCCAATTCTTTCAACGCGCATTCTCCCCCAAGGTCCTCATCTCCCAAAGTCATCCAAAAGTTTGTCAAAGCAGCAGTGTGGCTCAAAGACGGAATGAGGTCCTGGGTTCAAATCCCAGCTCCATTATCTAATGACTTCCTAACAACGGGCTTATGACTTCTCTGAGCCTTGGTTTCCTCATCCAAGAAATGGGATCGGAACAGCCCCCGCCTTGTGGAGTGTCACAGGGATTAAGTGTCACACCCACACACAGTGCCTGGCCGGCAGTAAATGTGCAATAAATGCTGGTCACTGCTGTTTCAGAAATCGCTCTGGTATCCTAACTGTCCCCATGCTACCAATTAGGAACGGAAGAAGACAATAACCTGTCAAAAGTTACAGAGCTACTAAGTGGGAAAGTTTGGTGGAGACAAGATGACTTCCGGACTCGCTGTCCAGTGACGCCAGCTCAGAACAGCAGGGACTCGCAACTTCTGCCTTCGCAAGTCTGCAGGGAGCGGGGGCTCCGCAGCATCTCCTGCAGCCGGGAGCTTCCACTCAGGGTCTTCCACCCCTCGAGCATCTACCCTCCCAGCTGCGTGCCCCTCACAGGGAAGTCTTGCTTGCACCTCCCGGGGAGCAGGTGCGTGACCTACAGGGGGGCTCGGCATCTCCAGGGAGCACTCTGCAGCCTGACCTTCCTCTTCCTGACCCTGGGGGAAACAGAGGCACTTCCCACCACAGAAGCCAGCCCCTGGCCACCCCAGGACAGAGTTAGAAGGCGCTGCCTGCACTGCTACGTGGCTCCTGCCAAAGGATTCTAACTGGGTCTCTGTAAAACTTTTCTGAAGACCCTTGAGGGATCGCTCATATTTTTTAAGCTCAAAACGAATCAGGTCTTCCTCAACTGAAATGGGAACCGAAATTCCCAGTGTCTTCTGTTGACTACAATTCTACTAACCTGCTATGCTCACGCTGGTTCCCCTGAGCTGGTAAGAAGCTCTAACCAGCGACTACAGAGCTCTTGTTTTTCACGTTACTTCATGAAAATTAATGGTGACTCCATGCGTGCATGCAATCTCTTTATGAGTAAAACATTTTCAAGCCTGGAGTCCACAGGGGGTGGTAGGGGATTAATAAAAGGGGGCCTTGTAAGTGAGAGATGGAAAATCTTTTCTTTAAGTTACATACGTCCCAAAGCAAGATGTTTTCTTCCTGGATGAAGTCACTGAAAACCAGCCCAGTTCTCTACCCTCCACACCGAGGAGCACCACCAGGTAAGGGCCCCCATGACCTGCAGGCAGGGCTCTGGCTTGCCTATCTCCCACCTGGCCCTGCCAGCCCCCATATCAATCCACCCCAAGCCAGGCAGCGGGGCAGAAATTAGGCGGAAAAGATGCCAAATCTGGTATTAATTTTTAGAGAGGCAGCCTGGTCTAAGGAGTGAGGGGCACTGTAAGAAAAGACAAAGCCAAGTTGAAGTCTACCTTCAACGTGACTGAGTCCCTCCAAGAGCCTCCATTTCCTTATCTACACAAGAGAATGAAGACAGAACTTAGCCCACAGGGCTGTTCTGAGCCTGACATGAGATAAAACCTAAAGTGCTTAGAATGGTGTCTGGCATACAGTTGGCACTTGATAATTCTTCGCTATTATTATCAGTTCTTCCTTTTGTGAAGTGGGAAGAATGCCTTGCCCCTTCCATCCCTCACCAAGGACTTACCACCCCAACTCCCACGGAAGACAGCCACTCTCTAGAGTCAGGGGGGGCCGGGGCAGACACTCTGATTGTCACCCAGACTCTGCTCCTCAAGTCCCCTTTGACTAAGATGCTGCTAGCAAAATAACAGCAAAGAAAGTACGTGGCCACAGTCAACTAGATTTAAGTTCATTTTCTGTAGCTTGGGGTCAAAATCGACTGTAGCACTCTGGTGATCAAGTTTTCTGCAATTCCCTATTCCATGCATTAGCTCGCTGACAGAAATTCACTGCAGTATTTAAAGTGGCAGCCGTCACAACTAACTCAAATTGTATTGGCTTCCCCGATGCTGGCATGCTCTGCTAAAACCATCAATTGGCCAACTCGGAGATAACGTGGTGGCTGAAATTCCCCATCATGCTGTAAAACCCCCTTTTGAAGCGGCTCACCAGTGCGGAGATCCGCAGCGAGCCCTGCGCCCAGGGCTGCCTCCTGTAACACTAGTGGGCGCGGAGCAGGAGCTGGCCGCCGGGCAGCCGGCGCTGCCAAGAGGAAGGGCCTCCAGAGAGAGGATAACATTTTCTACTGGAAGCCTTCTAAAAGCCGGCGAGAAAAGACCGGCCACGTGCACACGCCCGACACCAGGCCTGCCCACTGGGCCGTCTGCCCCCTCAGCACTGGCCGGATGGCCAAAGCCACAGGAAGCTCTCGGCCTCTCCCAAGGAAAGCTGCAAAATTCCTACAGGATGGCACAGACACAGACACAGGCGCCAGCCTCCTGGGTGGAGGTTTTCTCAAGTCTGTGGCTGCCACGGGAATCAGGAGTCCGTGCGGCCTCAGACTTGTTGTGACACTATCCCACTCCAGGCCTCAGTTTCCCCATCTGGAAATTGAGAGGCTCCTTCTCGATACACATTTGGATTTGATGGTCTGTTAAAATTGGAAACAGCCTTCTCAAAAGGGGACCACAACTTACAAAGCATTTTCACATGCTCTTACCTGACTTCTAGCCGGCCTTTGTTTCATGTCATTTCATATCACGGGTGAACGAACGAAGGCTCAGAGAGGCCGAACGACTTTCCCAAGGTCACGTGAAAGAATCAGACTTGTACCCTTGCCATCCAAGTCCAAACCCCGTGTACTGTACTTCACACTGCATCAGGCCCCATCATGCAACAGCAGAGCCCGGCGGGCAGCGGGCACCCAGAAATAACTGCCCATCAACCCACCACTATCCCGATGAAGTCTGCAAAGCTACGCTCCGTCCACCCTGAGAGCTCGCAGAGCTGCAGCGGCATCCTGAGTGTGGGGCAGGTCAGGCCCCCCAGAGCATCCTTCCTCAAACAGCCTTTTGTGACTGGTAAGGAAGGATCAGAGGAAAACCTCAGACGGCGGCCGCAGGGAGCAGCCGTGCTTCTTCAGGTCAGAGGACTGGGAAACACAAGTGAAATGTCAGGCGCTTCACCCAAACACACAAAGGGCAGGAGACACAAAGCCTGCCCAAGGAGCTGTACAAACAGCTGTCACCAGGAGGGGACAAGGAATTTGGGAGGCTGGGTCAACCTTAGTCAGACAGGATGCCCTGCAACCTATTCTCAGGATTCTCACTGTGGCCATAGTGAGACGATGCCCTCCACAGGGGGGCAGGGGACCCCACCTCAATCGCAGACAGGCAGGAGCGGCTATCTCGTGGCCAGGCAGCAGAGACAAGTTGCAAACTTCTCGGGCTTTGCCTGGAAAGCCACGTGGACTCTGCTATTGAGAAGCAAGTGTCCCTGCCCGCACAGGCCCTCTCCAGAGTGGCCCAAGCTGTGGTCTCATCCCTTCAAGCAGGAGCTACTGCTGACTCAACATTCAACAAGCATCTGCTGAGCGCCTTCTGTGTTCAGTGCACTAAGAATATGGCAGCAAACCAGAGAGACAAAGGTACCACCCAGTGCCTACTAGGCCCACCCTGGACGCACCCAACAACTCTCTGAGGTAAGGATCATTTCCTTCTCAGTACAGATCTGCAAACTGAGGCTCAGCAATCACTTGTCACTTGATCCAAGTCATTCAACCTACAGGAATCAAGATTCAATCTCAGCTCTCTCTGGGCTAGTGGCTTTTGGAATGGCTGAGCCCCGCAAAAAGGCAAACTTTGTATCACAAACCCAGGGCACACATACATTTATACGCACACATAAATCACTCAAAACACATTTCCAGAAGCAATAGTTACGTCTTCTCTGTGCAGTACGGGTGTTTCTTTCTTCGTAATTGCCAGTCACGACCCACTAAGTTGGTTTCACAATGTATTAATGGGTCACAACTCACAGTTTACAAAATGATGCTTCCCCACGTGCCACTTGTCCATCTTCATTAAGACATGTGTTTAACACACTTGATGGCTGGGCAGGGATTAAACACTTCACTCTCAAGGTTTAATCTTGCTCACCGACCTCAGAACGTATTCAAGACTCTGAAACAGGCCCCAAGAATGGGGTGGCAGAAAAGGATGAAGATAAAGTTCCCACCCTCAGGAGCTTTCATTCCAGAAAAGGAAATGGAAAAGACACAACCTTAACTCAAACAACTCTCCAGCCGGGCAGCCAATAACAAACAAGTAAGAGAGAGTTCCTGGGGCAGAAAGGAAGAAAAGAGGGATGTCCTTTCACAGGAGTGTGTCTAGCAGGCCTGGCAGAGGCAGCCACATTCCAGGCTGGCACCTGCTCTATAGGATTGGTTGGCAGGGAGCGAAAGACCTCTCACGTACGGGACCAAGCGGGACATCACGGGGAAGGGTCAAAGTTTCGGGGAAAGAGTCCATTCTGGATTCCTAGAACACAGGAAGGGGCTGGAAGAGGAGAAACCGAACAACCTCAGGCCAGGTGCCACCAGCAGCATCCACGCGTCAACTCATTTCGTCCTCACGAGCCGCACCGGGGCAGGTCGGAGGCTGTATGTGTGACGCGCCCCACCCCAATCACTCAGGGGTGCCTGAGACCCAGGGACCCAGGTGAGCAAGCATACGGTGGCTCACGCTCCGCAGGCACATGCCTCACGCCAAGATCACTCTGCCACCACCCAGCTGTCAATCACTGTGAACACTGGTCATTAAAAAGCCAAGACTCTTAGCCGGAGGCGATAGGAGAAAAATGATAGAACACATTTATGTAGCGATTACACTGTGCCAGGCACTATTATGTAGTGTGAGTGTGAGTGTGAGTGTGTGTGTGTGTATAAGTTCATTTAATCCTAAAGACAACCTTACGAGGTAGGTACACTTCATTAACCCCATTTTCCACCTGAGGAAACTGAGGCACAAAGATTACTTAAGGTGCCCATGTTCACGCAGCTGGTAAGTGCACAAGACAAAGGAAAAAAGTCCTGGATCTTGGTTGGGTTTGAGTCCTAGTGGTGAACTCAGGCAGGGACTCTTTCCTCTCAGGGCCTCAGTTTCCCTAATTGTAAGGTACCCCATTCCATCATCTGCAATCCTGCTATTTACATCCACGTTAAATATATTTTCTGCTACCACATGGGGTGGGACCGTTCGTCTGCCCCTGACCTCCATCCTGACTCTGCATCCTGATCTCTCAGAAGCACAAGGTCATCCCACACAATTCTTTTTAAGCACCAGCATGTCCTGGATTGCATCTGTCACTGCAACTAGTCAGCGAGCAGAGCAGGCGCTTGGGAACCTCAAAACTCAGCATTGTCTTGTGCTCCTGGTCTGGGGGCCAACTGATCACACCTGGAAGTCCAAAAGAAAGAAGCCAACGTGCACAGAACCAGCTTCCCATGGACCTGCAATGGCGACGCTCCCCTCCCCAAGCTCAGCTTCTCTTTAAGGCTCCTTTTCAGGACTCCTTCACATAATCAAATCAATCGGGTAAGTGGTAAGTACCTGCCAGGACGGGATGTATACCACAGAGGATGATGCAAGACCCCTTGTTTAGGCACTTTCAATCCTGTTCATCCCTAGGAACATTTACACAGTGTCTCACAGCACAGCTAACTTCCCCAGACAGCATCCCATGCCTTTCTCACAGCCACCCCCATTGGTGCGCTGCACAAGGACGACCCTTGTGCCCACTTTACAGTAAAGAGATGCACCTTGAGAAAGGAAGGCCCCACAGCTAACAAGGGGTGCGAAGCTGAAATTGAAATCTAGATACCTGCTGATGCCAAGTGGCAAACCCTCTGGGCCTTACCATTTAGCTATGTAGTGGCCACATGTGGGAACGGGACACGACTACTCTGGCCAAGACAGATAAGGGGCACAGACATGTCAGCGGAGCATTTATCGGTGCCAGCCTGTGGCAGGACTGCCAGCTCTGCCCCTTGGGTGGGTGCAGGGGTAAGACAAGAGAGCTGCAATGGGATGGGTGGGGCGGGAGGGGTCCTGGAACCAACCCCCATAGATTCTGAGGGATGACTATCTTATATTACTTAACCCTCACAACCACTATGCAAAGAAATCACCATTTCCCCATTCCACAGATGGGGAAACTGAGGATCCCAAAATCTGTCCAACCATGAAATGTCACAATGAGGACTAGAATTCAAGTGGGAGTTCCAGCCAGTCAGAGCCTAAACCATTGAAAATCCAGAGGATTCAAAGCCCAGGAAAAGAAATGCGTAACAGGGACAGAAATATTCCTAAAATTCATCTCACCAAGGCCACAAAAAACTCATTACTCTGGCAAATCAAAAACAATCATGATTGTCTATTTGCTGTAAGCTCCCAGCAACATGTATTAAAGAAGTTTATGTGAATCGTCTAATGCATTTGTGCCGTGGTCAGAATTATTACCAAGCTAAAAAAGATTAATTTTTCTAAATACTCTAAAGCCTCAGACACTATTGTAAAGGATACAACTAGTGTAACATTTCTGTTATCTTGGCTGTCAGGCCCTCAAGCACACACCTCCCCACCACTTCTCCCTGTAAGACTCGAACACACACACGCAGGCAGGCAGGCAGGCAAAGGGAAGGGGGCCAGACACCCTTGGCCTGGGGTCCCTACTAGAGATCCTGTCTCCCTTGCTAAACTGAGACGACCTAAGCGACGCTGTGGGGAGAGCTGGGTGTCTCCCAGCTCCCTCCGAGTGCCGGCTGGCACAGAGCTAACTCTCAGTCCAAGTTTGCAAATGCTTAGCTAACAAAGATGGCATTATGCAAAAGGCTGGTGCACACTGCTGGTCTGGGAGTTCAAATGAAGTGACCACTGCCAAAAACTTTGTTTGGGTCCTCACCACTACCCACGCCCCCACCACCTCCCGCCTTGAAATAAAGGGCAAGGATTTGCAATTTAGGGTCTTGCCGCCACTTGAAACCCATTAAGGTGGCTGCACTGCTCGAGTTCTGGCAAAATGCAATTCCAGTTTCTCATTTAATGTTTAATTAGCTACCGATGGAGGAGTCTGGCAGCTTCTGGGGTTAAGAGGAATTGCAGAAAAAAGGGTGGGAGCCCAAAGAGGGCACTCGACACAAAGTCTAAGCTCCAAGGGGAGTGGAGGAGGAAAAAAAAAAAACTGTGTGTATGCTTTGTTTTTTTAATCTGCCATACAAGGGTGCCAAGGGTCAGAGCCAAAGGCAACGCCGTGAACTTGCCAGGACCTCTGGGCAGATAGCTAGGCTGGCTTATCGCGGGGCAGAGCACACCCCCAGCTCCCTGGAGCCCAGCTGCAGGCCTCCTCTCCTATTCCTGCCTGCACTGCCACCCTCTCGCCCCCTCCCCCACAGGGTTCTGGCAAGCGTGGACACCGCCTGCCTGGCAGGAACCTCGGCTCAGCACATCCAAGGAGAGCCCTCTCGAATATCACTTTGCTATTTCAAACCCACCAAGGACGCTGGACCCCTGCCACACAGCCTCAAATACCTCAGCTCCCGCCCACGCCCACGACTCTGGGGGCACTTTACTTTAACCAACCCTCCCCAAGACAAAGTCTCACAGCAAGGGGTGCAGGGCGGGACCAGCGGTGTCCTGCTGTTGGGGCACAGAGCTAAGGAAGTCAGCACAGCTGAGCTGGGGATACACAAGGGCCAAGCTGAAAGGGACCTCAGGTCATCAAAGCCTGGAAACTGAGGCAAGCAGGGAAGACTCGCCAAGGTCATGGGACTCCATGTCCATTTCACTCCTGAAGTTCTTTACTGGAACTCAGAGGGAGGCTTGGGGTTTGGAGCGGCAGTCCATGAACCTCCTGAAATCATGCACAAAGTCTCCTTTATGAGGACACGTGCATTTTCTGGAAATAAAGCCCATAGCTTTTATCACATTTTTCCTGCCAAAAGTTAAGAGCTGCTGCACCATAACAAACTCCCTTCCCGGTGTTCAGGTCTCACCTCTGCCAGTGACTCTGCGATTCACCTCTCAGGGGCTTCAGTTCAACTCTGTTAAGTTCATTTCTCTAGTGAACATGTGTTGGGCACCAACCACGTGCCAGGTACACTTCAGGTCAAATGCCAATAACTTCCCCGTTTTATAGGAATTCTCTACCAAATGAGTGTCATCAAAACCTGAGGGGCTTGGGGTTCAGAGAACCAGTCCATGAATTGGAAAGATGGGAAATTTCTAGTCCCAGCTCTGCCACCACCTGGCTACGTACCCTGGGACAAGCCATCTAAACTCCAGGCCTCAGTTTGCTTATCTATAAAATGGGGATGAGATTTTATAACAAAACCCAACCAACAAGGCAGCTGTGAGGTGCAACCACAATCCAGATGAAAATGTGTGACAAAGAGTAAAGCAGACACGAGCAGTGCAAGGACCCGTCGCTATTCTCTAGCGTCTTGGGCTCAAAGGCCACTTCAGAGCTGTTTCTACTCCACTCATTTCTTGCCACCAAAAGGAAAACACACAATTAGTTACTACAAAGAGGAAAAGGATTGCTGGTAGTCTGAAGGCACCAAAGACACTTCCGCTAACCCGGCAGATTCACCCTGGAGCAGATCGAAGTGGAGAATGTGGTCAGGACACCACCTGGCCCACAGTGAGAGACACTGATGCAGTCAGGAATGTCTACTCTACAAAGGACAGGTCCCAGACAACGTGTCTAAGAGAACCCAAAGGGAATGCCCCAAGGGGACCCCACAGGATTTTGTCAACACTCTGAGAAGCACTGCTCTGGCCTGAGGGGAACAGCAAAGAAATCTCAAAAAGGACCCTCCTCCCATGGTCTCTTCTGATTAAGGCCAACCAATTTCACAGAAAAGCCCCTCCAGATTCTGAATCCTCCCAGAGCTCCACGTGCTATGTGGTCAACATCAGGCTCTTGGGCTTAGAAACAACAAGCCAAGAAAACTCGAATGGCCAGGTGTGAGGTGGAAACACACTGTGACTCAAATAAAAACTCACCAATTCAAAGCAGGTCTAAACCCCCTCCCCACCGAGGCCCTACAGCCTGGCCTTCGCCTGGAACCGAACCCTGGCCCAGACCTCAGGAAGAGGACATGACTTGCCAAGATCACAATATCACTTCCCTAAAAGAGCTGGGACCTTAAATGGAAGACCCTGGTCTTTTCCAGCCCCACAGGAATCAGGATGGTCTCCTCTTGTCTGCCCCCATAAGCACTTAGTCCACACCAAAGACCGGGTCTGCCACTGGGCTGTACAAACTCCCCGTACCATGAGGACCTCTCCATCTCCTTGATAGAAAACAGAAGGTCAATTAACAGACACTCTTATTTACACTCCACTTGATTTTCTAGGAAGGATTTAAGGCAACTAGTTAACTGACATTAAAATCACCTTGTTCAAGATCACTCACAAAAATTAAGTCACCAAAAGAACACCTTCCACTGGTTGTTTTCCACTGGCTGTTCCAGCCCAGGATACTCACTGACCTCAAATTACCTATCCATTCTTACCTTTACCTTAACTCCTTTATCCAATTAGCATGTGTGCCTACTACGTGCCAGGTATTGTTGGAGCTACAGAGATGAATAGTTCATGGTCCCTACCATGGAAAAAATTAGTAAGCTGCAGCCAGAAAGACAAACCTAAATGGGAAGTTAGCTGCAACAGCACAAACACTGTGGGGCCAAGCCGGGCCGTGTCAGGAACGCCCGTTCCTGAGGCAGCCACGACCTGTGTGTGCACACTAACTCTACCACTTACCAGCTGGGAATTAACTCTCTGTGCCTCAGTTTCTCTTTAAAATGGAGTTAATGACATGCCTTCTCTCACCAGGCCACTGGCAGGATGAAATGAGGGACTAAACCTTCAGCACTTAGCACAGTGGCCCAGCACATGGAAATCTGCCAAAAGGGGCTTTGCATAGGTGGGCTTTATAGACGTTGAGATGAGGAGGTGATCAAAGAGCGCAGAAAACTATCAAAAAAGTCCTCCAAGAAGAAGACCCTAAAAGGCAGACAGGATATGAATGGACAGGAAAGGAATGCATGCCACGCAAAAGGAAGAAAGTCCAGTAAGAAGCTATGACAATAATTCTAGCAAGAAGGATGAGGCCTAATGAGATGACAACCAAGAGAATGGAGAAACAAGATCAAGATTTGAGAAAGACAAATAAAAAAGAGGGTTCCTTTTCTTAATTTTCTTACTTATTTATTAATTTTCCAGTTGCTTCTCTGCTGCCACCCTCCAATTCAATGCCACCCCATAACCTCTTCGTAATCCTCACTCATCACTCCATCCCTCCTCCCACATGAGCTAACTCGCATGAGGGCCACAGGACACCCAGTAGAGCTCAATCCAGGAAAAAAGGTTTTGATTACCAAACCTATGAATCGTGGGCTTCAATGAGTATGGCTTCATCTCTTCGTAGCATCTTCTAAATGTCAATGCCAACCTCAGCAAATCTCTATGCAATTCTACTGCCATTCCTTAGCAAATTACTGAAAGCAAACCTGTGTTCAAGCTCACACTGCTGCCATACAGTTTCAAGATGGCAGACCACACTACACATTGCCAGAGAGAGTCTCATATTTACTGGTGCACCAAGCTTGGTTAAAACTGAACTTCTCTGAAAGGTACCAGCAAAAGATAGCACAGATACCCTGTGTGAAGAGATTGGCTTGCAACAGGCATACTCACCCATCCCTCTATTCTAAAATAAAACCACTTGCATAGTTGTCAAAGACTAACAACAAAGCGTTGGCCATCCATAGATTTCGAAATTTTTTTTAAACCACAAGATTTTTACTAGGTATAAAGGTCAAATTCACCAACTATTTTTAAATGGCTGTTGTACCTCTTCACCTCCCCCAACCTCCAGTTCAGGAAACCCTATCATCATCGCCATGGGATTTTCCCAGAAGAACCACATCTCAAGTGAACCAGTCAGCTCTCCCTCTTGCTACTAAAGTTTGCGAGGCCAGAAGTACCACTGACCAGCTTCTCTTTTTCAACCCTGGAGAGTGCAAAAAGAACTGGTCAATTTCCCCAGTATTCCACTCCAAGGGCATTAACTTTTTTTTTTTTGAGACAGAGTCTCACTGTGATGTCCGGGCTAGAGTGCCGTGGCATCATCCTAGCTCACAGCAACCTCAAACTCGTGGGCTCAAGCCATCCTCCTGCCTCAGCCTCCCGAGTAGGTGGGACTACAGGCATGCGCCACCATGCCCGGCTAATTTTTTCTATATGTTTTTATTTGTCCAATTAATTTCTTTCTAATTTTAGTAGAGACAGGGTCTCGCTCTTGCTCAGGCTGGTTTCGCCTCGGCCTCCCAGAGAGCTAGGATTACAGGCGTGAGCCACCACCCAGCTCGAAGAAGGGCATTAACTTTTCAGTCACAACAAAATTGCATCACAAAACCAGTGTGGGCCTCCAGCTGAGTCTCTAATTCCTCCTATTACAAGAGAAATTTTCACCAGGAAGACATTCATAGTAATGGGATCTGACCACCTGTGAAACTCAACCAGAAGGGTTCTGGTCGCCTAGGCCAGTTTCAACCTCTTCATGCAAGGAACTCGGATGGCCTGGCAAGTGGATGGGACCTGATGACGGTCAAGAAACCAACTCTCATGGACTCCCAGGACCATTCCTATCCACTTCATGCAGAAGAGCAAGACCAAACAGATCACACTTACTATGTGCACATGCACACATACATTTAACCACCTACAGGGCCAATGGGAAGCAAGAACTGGAGGGAGGACACAGAAGACCTTCAGACACTTCTCCCCTTCCGTCTACCCCAGACAGATCCTAACTTGTTTCGTCAGATCATAAAGTCTGTCTCCAACCCAGGTTTGGAGCCACTTTTTTTTTTTTAAGGGGACTGTCATGAGAGATGGACACATGGCAGACATTTCTCTTGTAATAACTTCACAAATCTTAAGAAACTCATCCAGATAGAAATTGAATAATAGGGTAGAAGGCAGTAGAACCTGATGACATTAACTATCCTCGTAAGAATATTTAGGGCACAGTATTACAGACTAGCTGAGGATCTCAGAGTACACAATGTCATAGTATATACAACTTAAGCCCCTCACCAAACACACACACACCATAAATTGAAAGATCAATCTCTGGAAAGTAGAGCAAGAGTCCATTCCACCAAATTCTCACTCAACCACCCCTTCTACACCAAAACACAAGTTTCATATTTGCTGTTTTTGGTCACAGTCAATTTTTTCTTAAACTAACACCAAAGAAGCTCAGTCCCCTTCCAGCTAACTGTCCACTCTGAACATAAATCTCACATGGTTCTGAGCGCTACACAACACCATTTAATTCTCCAGATAGGTATCTGCGCTCTTTTGCATAATTGCAACATTATGATACACCATTCAGCAAGTTAGAACACTGCTGGAGGAGTATGGTGGGGAGGGCGGCAGGGAGGTGGGAAGGGGAACAGAAAGAAAGGCAAGGAGAAAATAAAGACCACTGCCAACTGGCTATGTATTTGCTTCTGCTACTAAAGAAGTTAGAGCCATCCAACCCTGTAATTATTGCTAGGATTAAAAATTTGTTACTCACGTAATCATGAAAGGCTTTTGCTTCACTTGAATGTTCACAAGTGTCTCTCCTTTCAGGAGCTGCACAGTAAAGGTCCCAAAATACACTGCAAGTTGAAAAATAAAATAAGATCAAGTTACTAATTATGACTTGTGCACACACCGGCAAGTGCACAATGCATGGTGCTAACAGTACCAGGTCTCCCAAAGGCTCAATTCCCACCTTTTCCCAGCTTTTATCCGGCAACCTCAGCCTAAAAAACAAAACGGACCCAACCTCTCCTGCCAAGCCAGTGATTTGTAATAAGAATAACAGTTCTCATCTACCAAGCACCTACTATGTGCTGGATGCCTCAAACCCATAATGCTCATGTCTATCATACACCATAATGTAGGCAATTTTCTCTCCACTTTACACATGGGGCAACTGAAGCTCAGAGAGGTTACTACAACCCACTCGTGGGTGCCCTGGTAGGACAGGTAGGAATTTGGATAAGAATTCACGCCTGTCTCATCTGCATTCCTTTTACCACCCGGAACCAAAATGGCTGCATATCATAAAAAGGTTCAAGCGTCAGAGTCAAAACACAACTATGATTCATATTTGCAGCAATCTGGGTGACTGTGGCAATAAAGAAAACCTCGCAGGTTCTTAATCCCAGAGCCCACATTCCCGCCCTTTCCCACCTCACCCCCAACTCCCACCCAAGCCCTCCCTCCCCCAAGGAATTCTTATGCAAGAACCACTCCCCCCCACCACCCACCAAAAAACACACATCAATGAGCCAAAGGAGAAATCATGGACAATCAAGCATCTTGTTCTTTCACATTGAAATAGAGGGCCCTCTTCAGAGAAGCACCTGTTGGGGAAAGGGAGCAGGCCTAGAAATACTTGCCTCACCCCCCACCATGATTTTGTACGGTCCCTCCAACACTTTGTATTAAACAAGAATAGACATGCACGTCCTCTGTCAACCAGTAACGCCTCAAACACACACAGAAAAGTCATTGGTATTAAAAAGGGGCCTTAGAAACTCTCCACATCAGGAGCCCAAGGTCCAGAGATGGAACCAACTTGAAGGGTAACGTGGGCATCAGAATCAAGGTCCGACTCCCGTCACAGACGGCCAGCTCTGCCAGTGGTCAGACAAGCATCTCACTCAAGGTGTGTGAATAATGCAGCCTGCCCTCATGAGATCAGTTCCACTGCTTCCTCCCACTCCAGAAAGCCGTGGTCATCTGCTCAGCGTCCAGTCACTGGAGGCAACTTCCAACAAACAGGACCACAAGCACAACTACTCCACGTCACCACCGCCTGAGCCCAGCACAACAGACTCTACATGCCTGGGGCTGAGACGAGGATGGAGACATTTCAGGGGATTCTGGATGTAACAAGAAAATCAGGAACTTCTACTAGCTGCAGAAGGGGGCTAGAGAACATTCCTTTCTGCCTTCTGGAGCTGCACACATTCGATTAACTCCGCACATTCAAGTTTTTAAGACTATAAATTCCCCAGCCTCTTCTAAGTAACTTTCACTCCTAAACCTCAATTTCTACAAGATCCAAGATGATCAGACCTGCCAACCCCATCCACATCCTCCCTCCAAAAACAACTACAGAAAACCTATCACCCACTCCTACAGGTGGAATCCTCAGGCCACAGAAATGTCTCCGAGAACACCGGCAGTTCGGAGGTTGGCAGAAGTAATTAAAAACTCATTTTCTCTGCACAAGTTAGAACAGACACTTCATCCTCCTGCTGTTCAAAGAGACTTGAAACAGTAACCTGAGCTGGCAGTCAGGTAAATGTGCTAAGATCCCAACGACAGGACACTACGTTTTCCTGACTCCACCAAAATATCAAAAGCCACTCTGCTCTCTTTTCCCTTTCAGAAGGATGTCAAAGACTCCAGCAACTGGTCCCACAAAACACCCAGGTCACACACTCATGGCAACCAGCTCCCGCTGACTCTAAGCCTCCCTTCCTGCCTGCCACAAACCCAACACAGACCAGACCTGTGGTGGCCCCATACCCAGAGACAGCTCCTCACTACAAGCTACAAGCACTCTGTGAGGCAGACTCTGACCAGTTAAGGTCCTTGGTAAAATAATGCTTTGTGGTTTTCGGGATGCTTGGGGGGGAGGGGTAGCTCTGCAGAAAAGGAAGGTCCAGTCAGTCTGAATCAGTGTCTTTAAAGGAAGTGGCAGCTCTTTCTTGCTTTTTCTCAGGGTGTCTGGAGAGGGCCACAGTAGATGTCTTCTCTTAAGACTTTTAGCTCATAGAAGAAAACGGAAGGGACAGGCCAGTTGTAAAACAGACCTGGTATCCCTTCCACTCTGCCCCGCCCCCACTCCTCTAATTAAAGCAGCATGCAGAATTGACAAAAATCCTGCAAGGATTTCTCAAGCCCCCTGCCTAGTGCCCCAGAGTGAGATGGAAATGTAAGGAGTTCCTACTCCAACACCACAGATTTAGTCGTTTTTTTTTAAAAAAAAAAAAACTTTAGGCGCATCCTCCTCTGTCCTTCTCCTCGCCCAGCGCAGCCCCTGCGCCCAGAGGTGCCCTGCTCTGTGCAACGCTGAGGGCCAAGGGTGGAAGGTCTGCTCCAGGCCTTCTTTGTTCACTTGGACCCAGCGCTCAGAACAAAACAAACACACACAAAACTATCACACAAACTTACCACCACCACGAGTGCAAAAACCCAGGCGGTTCTCCCAACGTGATGTTTTTTTCCCATCGAATCTGGAAAAGAGAGAGGGAAGGCAGCTTAGAGGAGCAGAGAAGAGGAGGTGGGCTGGGGGCTTCCCCGAGCCAAAAGGCTGTGAAGACCAACTAACAATAAATGCCAAAAGGTGATAAAAATTCAAAATGGTGGCCACAGTGGCTGCTCCTGAAAACAAAGGCTCTAAGAATAGTGGGGAGGAAGGGGTGTCAAGAAACTGGATGCTTGGGGGAGTCCCACTCACCTCTGATAAGAACGTCTGTGCAGATTTCTGTGCTCCTACGTGCAGTAAATATTCGTAGACGTATAAAGCTAACCTGGACAGTGGGCAGAGAGAGAGAAGGCGTCAGATCACGCCGGGCGCTCGCTCCGGGACCCTGCCAGCCGGCTCTGAGCCCCGTCTGCGCTGTCCCATTGTGGTCCTGACCAGAGGTAAGCAGCTAGCTCACCCCAAGCTGACTGCCCGTGCGCACAGTTAGGGGGTGGGGATCAGGCAGCGCGTTACCTCAAGCCGTGGGGGCTGGAGAGCAGCCCCTAAACTTGAACTTCCAAGTGGCGTCAGGGCCAAACCCACCTAGGTCTCTCAAACTCGAAAGCCCCCAGCCCTACAGCCACCCTCGTTTTCACGACCCACTCCTTCTCGCCACCCTCTACCCAGCTTTGGAGGTCCGGGGAGACTCAGCCCCGGGCTCCGGGTACTTGGCGCGCTCTGGAGAGGGCAGCAAAGCGCCACCCTCACCACCTCCCCCCAGAAACAACTGTCCCCCAAGACTAGGGCCAAGCCGGCGCCGCCGTCCATGCCCAGCCCGGCGCCCTGGAGGGCGCGGAGCCGGCGGCGAGACCGAGGGCAGGGAAGGGAGAGCGCTCCCAGCCGAACAAAGCCCCCGGCACGCACTCCTCACGCCGCGGGCGGACAAAAGGAGCCTTCGGGGCTACAGAAGCCACGCGCCCCCTGCCCGCGCCCGGTGGGCAAAGTACGGCCACCGCGGTGAGCGCCTGGCAGGGGCGAGCGCCCAGGCTCGCTCGCGGGACCTCGCCCACCCCTCACCGCGGCCCCCGCGCCCGTCCCGCCCCGAGGCCACCAAGTGCCCCCTCCCCAGAGACTCCCCCTTTCGCCCCTTCCCTGATACCCCAACCTCCGCCGGCTCCCAACAATGGGCTCTCCCACGCCGCCCGCCGCGGCCTCAGGAAGGGGCCAGACAGGCGGCCCGGGGACCCGGGGCCCGAGGGCGCAAAGCCCCCAGCCCCCGCCCGCCCACCTGCCTCCCACCGCCCGCCCGCAGCCCGGCGGCGGCGCGGCCACCACTTGCAAAATAGGGCTTACTTTTCTCGAGCCTGCCCGTCCGAGGGCACCGCCGAGCCTTTGCCTTTGGCAAACATGGTTTGCAGGGAAGAGGGCGCCGAGCCTCACCGCCGCCGCTACCGCTCCGGCTCTCCCGAGCTGCCCCCTCGCTCCCGGCCCCCTCCCCGGCGCTCGCTCTCTCGCTCGCTCGCGCTCTCCTCGCCGCGCTCCCCTCCCTCCCCCCCAGGCGCTGGCTCCGCGCTCTTTCCAGCTGTCAAAGCGTCAGCCCCGGCCGCGGCCCCATCGCCCTGGAACTCCTCCCGCGCCGGCTCGGCCTGGGGTGCCGCCGCCGCTGCCCGCACGGCCGCTCGCTCGCGCGCCCGCTCGGCTCCGCCTGTGCCGCCCTCTGCGCCTCCGGCACCGCTGCCGCCGCCGCCGCCGCCGCTGGTCTACTAGGAGCTCAACCGAACGTGGCTACCCGAGCGAGGGAGCGAGGCGGGCGTCAACGTCCCGCGATTGATGGCCGCCTGAGCCAATCGGCACGCGCGGGGGCGGGCCCGGGCCGGCCCGGGAGGGACGCCCTGTCAGCGCCCGGCCCCGGCAGTCTCCGCTGCCGCCGCCTCCGCGGAGCCGCTGCCCTGCTCCTGCGGGCGAGCTGGGGGTGTCCGGGGGCGCGAGCGTCTCTTTTCTGCAGTTGGGGTGGAGGGGGTGACATGAACCGGGCTGGGGGCGCTCTAATCTCAGGCCCCAACGGGGAGGAGGATTTGACCGGCGCTCCCCGCGGCGTGGACCCCCGGGAGTGGGGGGCGCTGCGGCAGCGTCCGAGGGGAGGGGGCGCAGACCCCCAACGGACGCAGCTCGCTCCCTCCTGCCACGTCCCTCTCCCTTATCTGCCCCTCGCCTCCCCCCGCTGCGGCCCGCGCCCGCCCAGCCCTTATCTCGCCCTCCCCCTCGGCTGTCTTCCCCCAGGTCTTCGACCGGGACCCCCTCCCCAGACTCCAGCCCGGCCCCCTGCCCGCCCCGCCCCCAGTCCTCCCTCTCGCCCAGTCTGGCTTCCGAGCGCCGGGCCCGGGGCTCCACGCTGAGAGCTGGGCGGCTCGAGCCGGCGCCGAGGCGCGCGGCTGCTCCTTTACTAGATCATTAAAATACTTTGGAAAACCCCAAAGTGGAGCCGCGCGAAAACGGCCCTTGGCGTGCTTTGGGGAGTCGGGGGGGAGGAGACGGGGGACTTGGGCTAAGAGGAGGGAGAGTGATTTCTCCGAAATTTCCAAGGTTTGCCAGCCCTGGCGAGTTAGCCCCTCGGCTTTCCTAAGGGAAGGGGTGCCGTTCCGGGGTGGGGGGTGTCACCTGGGCGCCCTGCGACGCGGAATGCGCGCCACAGAATTCTGCAAACTTCAAATAAATGGGGCTAAATTGGGGAGTGGGAGACAAGAATCAGGCGTGGGGGGAGGGGAAGCTTCCATTGTCAGTGACCCAGGTGTACAATAGGAAATTGAGGGGGGGCTGGCAGAGTGACCCAGCTATTTGCTGCCGACTCCTTTCTGCCGACGCTGAGAACCCAGAAGACACACAGTGTGCCCCTAATAAGAGATTCTTAAGACTAGAAACCGGCGAAATAAGGGAAGGCTCCCCCATTTTCAGACTGTTTTTAGAGTGCGGTTCTCTTTAAATGTGATAAAACACTGTAGGCACTGTCTCTTTAAAAGAGTCAAGCAGAAAAAGCTGTGTAAGCGCTGATTGGCTGCCTGTTTGGATACATCTTTAGGGGAGCCTTGAAACTGTTAGCCTAGGTTGATTTTTTTTTTTTTTAACTGCGCTGTTCCAATAAACAAGTAACGCCCCTCCCCCTAACTTGCCTCTCACCAAACAATTAAAGGATAGGTCAGTGTCCTGGGGAAAACACGTTTCAACTAGGAAAACTCAGAACTAGGTTTCAACAAAATAAACAATAATTCCCTACCATTAAAGTTTGCTTATTTTGATGTGTAAAAGAGAGAAAAGGGGCTTTTAAAAGAAATGCCCCGCAGCAAACAGATCTGCATTGGTTCAGGAAGGAGACTCTGGGTGCATTTTTGGAATAATATTCTACTCAGTGTAACAGCCTTTCTAAATTAAGAGTACAGCCAGGCCGGCGGACACCTCTAGACTGACTCTGCTCTCTGCTGAGACCCAGAGCTCACAGGGAAAAGGAGCAGAAAAAGGGATGACAGAAGCCTTGTTCGTGGGTGCCTGTTTGTTAGCCCCTACTGTAAAGGTTGTTTAGTGAATGAGGAAAGCATGGAGGTTGGAAGGAAGTTGAAATACAACGATAGGCGAGAGAAGGAAATAATTACAGTTATTTTTTCCCTTGGGCGGTTAATTTAATAGGGCTAACTTCAGGTACCTTAGAGCCCACACTAATTAAATTGGCCTGCTCATACCCTTCCCCTGGACTTCCTTCTGTTTTTGATGGGCTAGGAATGGCCAGGTATGGCTTGTCAACAGACTGACTCACAAGAAGCCTGACTCATCTTGTGTCCGTAAGACCCACAAATTTTGAGTATCGGTTAGGTCTTGCTGAAGGAAAACACTGCCCTTCTCCGGCCCTATCCATCCGCAGTCTGTACCAGGTTGGCCATGCCCTGTCAACGTCAGGGCTGCAGCACAAGCATATTTATTTGCATATCACTTTCCTCATCCTTCAAATGGCAAAGGGGGTTAGAAGATCTGTAATATTTCTTGATAGTCCTATGTTCTGTGACTCTTAAGATTGCCCTTCTATATTTTTCTCTCCCCAGCCACACCCTGGAAAAAGGACTAGTACCTCCTTCCTGACATGTGTGGCAAGGAGAGAAGGTGGAGTTTGGAGACCCTAAGCCAGGCACTCTGTCTCTAGGGTCTGCCCTTGGCTGGGGCTTGACTCAAAATGAAGCTTTACGTGGGTTGGCAGGTTGGTGAGGGAGCTAAAAGAGAGGGTGGGAAGGCCCAGGCAGAGAGAGCAGGGAGGGTTTCTTACCCGCCCCTTCGTTCCCCACTGCTGGCCAGAAGGGTGCTGACTGGTTCCCTGGAAGCAGGACACTCAGCAGCCCCAACTAGGTGTGCAGCTGCTGACACAGTCATCCCAAATGTGGTGGGATCAGAATCAAGTCTAAACACCCAAGACCAGCACTCGAGGCCCCAGCCCTCTTTTCCCCACTGATCCTCCAGTCTCCACCTCCCCTGGCCATGTCTTTGGGCCTGATGTCTCTCTGCCTGGGATGCCTCCTGCCCCTACTTCCTTTCTCAACAGTTTTTTAAAGCTAACATTCCCTCCAATGCCATCTCCCCCTGTGGAAACCTCCTGCCTTACATTCCTGTGGCAAAACCCATCCTTCTGGCCCTCTGCTTTTGTCTCTGTGCTTGAACCTCCATAGTAGTTCTCTACTCCTTCTACCCATTGTTGTGTCTAGTTGTTTACTGTCTGCCTCCCCCCACCAGACTGGGAGGGCAGAATCTAAGTCTGAGTCATCTGTGTGTCTCCAGCACACAGCACAGGTTCAAAATCTGTGTATATTAACACTCAATGTAGACATCAGGAGATATAGACCTAAAGGGAAAAAAAATCAACCCATCCCCAAAGCACTGAGGCCCCAGTGGGGAGATAAGAAATGGACAGCACCAACAATAGGAATAGATAAGGCCACTCCCTCGGCTCGGCCCCACCCACCTAAGCTACAGCCCCCTGGAACTACTGTACTTTCAGTTCCCAGAACGACCATGCCATTTCACACATCCGCACTAGACTCACGTTCTGTCTCTCTCCCCCCCCACCCCCGTTCCCTTGTTCCCTCTTTCCTTCCCTTTCTCTTCCCTCCCTCCCGTCCTTCCTTTCTTTTTTTTTCCTTCTTTCTTTTAGGACCTGTTTATTGGCTACTAACTGTGTACCAAGCACTATTCTAGGCACTGGGTAATAAGCCAGACAAAAATCCTTACCCCGTGGAGCTTACACTGTTGTGAAATTCCCTGGCCAGGACCTCTTCTGTGACAGACTCCTACTAACACTTCTGAAATCCAGCCTGGGCAGGTAGCATCCCCTCCAGAGAGCCTCCCCAAGATCCCTCTCTGAGCTCCCAGTCTGGGTCAGGTGTGCCTTCCCCTGACCACGACTGATTGCCCTTGCCCACACTGTATGGGTGTGGTTCAGGCGTGCATTGCCCCTTTGGGAACATGACTCTTCAGGGTCAGAGCATGATTGTCATTCCACTGGGGACCTCCGGGGCCCAGCGACAATGGTAAGAGTAACAGAAGGACAAATGAAGAACTGAGGGACCAGATGTGGAGGGAGAGGCAGGCGTGGTGGGAGCGGGAAAGAAGGAGAGGTGAGTTCCAAGCTTAGGCTAGAATGGCTGCTCCTTCCTTTCTCTCTCAGCTTCCAGAAACTGGAGCTGCAGAAATCCTGGGCTCTGGGACCAGGTTGGTGGGTCCAGGCCTCCAGAAGGTGGTAACTGAAGGAAAGGGACTTCAGGCCCATGGGCTTAACCCAGAGACTGTGCTTGCCAAAGATGCCGGAGATCTTGTTTCCTCTCCTTGGCTGGAAGCTCTATGTCAGTGTTCCTCACAGCTGAGGAGGATGGGGGCTCCCCTCGGGGGCCATTAGGATGGAAGTGGAGCATCCAGCCCATCCCCCTCCTGCACCCAGCATGCTCAGTCCTAGAATTGCATGGAGACACCTCTGATCAAAACCTTGGGCTGCTCCTCAAGGGAGGCTCAGGCCCAGGCTGCTCAGCCCTGGTTTAGCAGAAGTTTCCCCAAGGGATCAGGGGCCTCCACAGAAGGAATGCAAACCCCAGCACCCAAAGGCCCAGCTGGCTTCAAGGCCTGGCTTCACTGCCTCACTGGCAGACTTTGCGCAAGTGATGTCCCCTCTCTGAGCCTCAGTGTCCTGTCTGTGCAAAGAGGATGGCAAAGCCCATGCCAAAGGCAGGCTGAAAGGATGAAGTGAGAGTCACCCACTAGGCTGTTGGTCAGTGTAGCCACTTCGGAAGATTGTTTGGGATTCAGCGGAGATAGTATTGGGGAAATGTTTGAATTTTGAAAATTGTAAAAGATGACTACTCCTGGTGTTATTAACATATGGAGCCAGCAAACAGGTGCTAAGGAAGAAGGAAGTGGATTTAAGTTTAAAATCAAATGTGTTTTAAAATGTCTTCTGATGGACACACATTTGTACTGAGCCACCTTGCATAGCAAAACAGGTTTTAAGCAATACACAGAATGGGTTTAGCTCAACCTAGAAAGCACCTACTATGATCTGGGCCCTGAGCCAGGGATGCTGGGAGGTACAAGAAAGCGCAAGGCAAGGCCCTGTCCAGTAGCTGGGAGAGGAAGCTGGCTGCTCTCCACTCCTCCTCTCCAGAGTGTCTTAGCCTTTGAATTCCCTCACAGGCCACCCTCCTGAAGCCTTCTCTAGAGTCTCAGTACTGGCTTACTGTTCCCGCTTTCATTCCCTGAGTGGCTGTGGTTTTTGCAGGGCAAGTCCTCTTCCCTGCTTGGACCAGCACAGCTTTATTTTCAATCACCTGCCATAACTTTGCTCTCCCTGGGCCCTCTGCCTGGAACACTTTCTTCCCAGATAAAGGCTTCTCTCCCTCCTCGCTTCCTCCAGGTGAACATCACCAGAGGCCCTCCCTTAGTAACCTCCATAGTATGGCACCGGACCCCAGCCTGTTGTGTTTTTCTCCATAGCAACCATCACCACCTTATATGTTTATTTAATTTTTCTTACCTATTTCCCTCAGAATTGAAGCACTCTGGGCATTTTGTCCCCACTTTTAGAACAGGTATGCAGTACAAAAATGAGTACACGTTGAATAAAATAATTAATTAAAAAAGGGCTTCCTGAACATCTGGTGTGGATGGGCTGGGCATCATGGTAGGTGCAATGGTGAACGAGACAGTCATGGTCTCCTTCCATGTGGAGTTTACAGCCCAGCAGGAAAGGCAAGGGTTAATTCAATAGGCACACAAATAAATATGTCATTGCAAGCTGTGCCAAGTGCCTGGAACAATCGGTAGAGGATGCTGTAAGAGCAAATAATAGCAGAGCAAATAATAGCGAGGCTGATCTGATAGGGGAGGGGTGGTGGTCAGGGAGGGCTTCTCTGAGGAGGTGACATTTGAGCTCTAAAGGAAGTGTGGGAGTTAACCTTGCAAAGGGGAGAAGGAATGTTCCAGGCTGGGGAAGGAAGTCTGTGCAGCAGGGAGGAGCCCTGCCAGGTGAGGTTATTAATACCTGGTCCTTGTGGCAGAAGCAGAATGCCCAGTAGTCCTGCAGGCATCCCTTGCCCTGGTGTCAGGGAAACCTTAGGGCAGAACACAAGAGCTCCTTGGCATAGCTGAGAGAAGATGCTGTCAGGTAACACTGCAGGAAGTGGGTTACTGCAGCAATGTCTAGAGCGAAACCCGAGTTGACCATTTCACGCCTGTTAAGATAACTATTAACAAAAAAAAAGAAAAGAAAAACAAGTATTGGCAAGAATGTGGAGAAATTGGAATTCTTGGGCACTATTCTGATGGGAATGTAAAATGGTACAGCCACTCTGGAAAACAGTATGATGGTTCCTCAAAAATTTAATCATAGAATTAATCATACGATCCATCAATTGTACTTCTAGGTATATACCTAAAAGAACTGAAAGCAGAGACACATATATTTGTACACCTATGTTCATAGCAGCATTATTCAGAAGGGCCAAAAGATGGAAACAACCCAAATGTCCATCAACAAATGAATAAACAAAATGTGGTATATACACACAATGGAATACTATTTAGCCTTAAAAAGGAAATAAGTTCTGACACAGGCTACAACATGAATGAACCTTGAAGACATTATACTAAGCGAAATAAGCCAGACCCAAAAGGACAAATACTGTATGATTCCATTGGTATGAGATACCTAAAGTAGCCAAATTCTGAGAGACAAAGTAGAATGGTGGTTGCCAGGGGCTAGAGAAGGAGGGAATGGGGAACTAGTGTTTAATGGATGCAGAGCTTGAGTGTGGGAAAATGAAGAAGTTCTGGAAATGGATGAGGATGATGGTTCACAGCAATGTGAATGTACTTAATGCCACTGAACTGTACACTGACTTAAAAATGATCAAAATGGTAAATTTTATGTTATGTATATTTTACTGCAATTTAAAAATGAGAGAGAACTGGACAGAGAGCTCTGAGCCAGGGCACAAGGATGTCCAATGTGGGATGTCATCAGGCTTCAAAGGGGGCACCTAAAGGGGGGCACCCAGGTGAGCCCAGCGGGGTGGGCTGGGGTGGAGGGGTTGGGGAAAGCTGTCTGGACGAGGCCACGTCTAAACTGAAGTTTGAGCAGGAGTGGGGGTGGGTGGGTGTGGAATGTGTTTCAGACAGAAGGGACTGCAGTTAATTCATTTTTTCAGCTGAGGGCCTTGGGTGTCAGGATAAGAAGTTTGGTCTTTCTCTTGCCTGCAGGGGCTTTAACTGGGAGAGTGGCCTATTTGGGCTCCAGAAAGAGCCCTCTGGGGGCCCTCGTGGAAGAGGTGAGCCTGGAGGGCCGGCAGGGAGCCGCAGCGGTGGGGCAGCAGCGCGGGGGCTGGGGGCATGGGGAGGCACTGGTGGACGAGAATCTCCTGGGCTTGGTGACTGACCAGGTGTGGGGGTGTCGGAGATGACTCCCAGGCCCCTGGAGTGAGTGCTCGTGGTGCCATTCGGGGAGACAGGGAGCCCAGGAGAGAGCAGGTCTGTGGGTGGGGTGCGTGGTGAGGTCAGTCTTGGACAGATTGAGTTTGCAAAGCCCGTTGGATGTCCAGGTGGAGATGTCCGGGAGACAGGCAGATGACGAGTCTGGAGCTCTGGAGAGAAGTCTGGCGTGAAGACACAGTCTAAGGACTCATCGACACCTGGGATTTAGATTCAAGCCCTGGAGCAGCTAGGATGACCCAAGCACAGCGTGAGAAAGAAGAGCCAGGGACGTTGCGCAGAGCGGCGTGGAACACGACCTCTGAGCATCAGAGAGGTGCCGATGTCTTGAACCCCTCATCCTCCCACTTTCGGGGCGCCATTCTCTCCTGCTTTTCTCTCTTCCCCTCTGACTGTTCTTCCTGTTACCCTTTAAAGAATTCTTTTGCTCCAGCCTCCTCTTAAAATTTTATTAGTCAAGCTATCGCTGATACAATGTTACATAACACACAGCCCCCAAATCTCAGTGGCTTATAATAAAAGCCATTTATTTCTCACTCACAGGTCTGCAGTCAACTGAGTGGCTCTGCTTCAGTGTGCAGCTGCCATTCCGGGGCACAGACGAAGGGAAGAGGCTGCCTGGCATGTTCCTTTCAAAGTTAGAGGAGCACCAGAGGCTGCTCCACCCCTCACACCTGCTCTGCTCCAAAGTCGCACGGCCAAGCCCAGCATCTGTGGGGCGGGGTGTGAGTATTTGCTGAACAGTCATAGCATCTACCATCAATGGGCTTCTCTCAGGCTCTGCCCTAGACTTTCTCTCTCTCTTTGGGCAGGTTCACCCATGGCACTGGCTGCACCCAAACCTTGATGACAATGACTCCTGAAGCCAACCCACTGGCCTGGATCACCCTTCCTCAGCACCACACCGTATCTGCTCAGTTGAGGGCATTTCCATCTGGATGGTCTCAGGCATCTTCAAGTCCATGATCCCAGAATTGGCCTCGTTATTTCTCCCCACCCAATTCCTATATCCAATCTCTATCTCTGCACATGGCACCAGCACCTCCCTGACCTTCTGGGCCAGAAACACGGAGGCAGTCTCTGCTCCTTCTCTTTTTCCTGCCAGCCAGTTCCAAGCTTGGTCCGCTGGATGTGGTAAAGGTGCCATGTTCTGCACACTCCCTCCCCCTGCACTCTCACTGATGCGGCCCAGCTCTGGAGTGTCGCACAGCCCCCAGCTGGCCTCCCTGCCTTCAGAACACTCCCCCTCTCTTTTGCCCTCCCCCCACCAGCCAAAGGGATATGTTTAAGGCACAGATCTGCCCAAGTCATGCTCCTGCTCAAAACTCTTCAGTGGCTCCCCGTCTCATACAAGACAAAGCCCAAGTTCCTCAGCAGAAAAGTCCTTCTGGCTCCTGTCTATCTCTGCAGCCTGTTGCTTGCCAGGGGATTGTCCTGGGTGCTGGGGATGGATGTGTGAACAAGAGAGCTGCGGTCCCTGTGGGGGAAGCAGACAACTCCATTAGTACTTATGATACGATGGAACGAGGGGCATGGCGGTGTGCGCAGTGCATAGCGCAGGGCGCTAAGCTGGTCCAGGGGCCCGGGGAAGGTGATCAGGAGGAGCTGGCCTTCCTTAGCCAGTAACGGGAGTGGATGAACTCTCTCAGGGAGAAGCTCAGGACGGGCTCCAAGGAGCACCAGCAGGGCTGGTGGGGGAGGAGCGGTGAAGCAGACCAAGGAGGACTGCCTGTAGGGCAAGTGGGAGGCAGCACTTCGAGGAGAGGGTGGTCTGGCAACAGAGAGCACGCACGAACGGGGCTCTTGGAAAGAGCTCTGCGAAGGGCACAGTTGGCCTAGTGAGAGCAGTTTTTGGGGCACTTCGAGGGCAGAAGCCACATCACAGGGGCGGGGTGGGGGAAAGATGGCATGTGCAGACAGCTCTTTCAAGAAGTCTGGCTGTGAAGTGGGGTAAGATACAGGCCAGCACCAGGGATAGGATCTCTGCTGTATTTTGGTTGAAGATGGGAGAGACTAGAACCTGCACAAGTGCTGATCGAAAGCAGCCAAGAGAGAGGGCAAGGCTGAAGGTACCAGTGGAAATAGAGGACGACATTAGCCTGAAGTCCCTAAGAAGATGGAGGAGGCCAGGTGCAGTGGCTCACGCCTGTAATCCCAGCATTTTGGGAGGCTAAAGTAGGAGGACCGCTTGAGGTCGGGAGATTGAAACCAGCCTGGCAACATAGCAAGACCTCATTTCTACAAAAAATAAAAAAAATTTAGCCAGGCATGATGGCACACACCTGTGGTCCCAGCTACTTGGGAGGCTGAGGCAGGAGGATCACTTGAGCCTAGGAGTTGAAGACTGCAGTGAGCTATGATGATGCCATTGCACTCCAGCCTGGGCGACAGAGTGAGACTCTGTGTCTTGGAGAAGAAAGAGAAGGAGAAGGAGGAGAACAAGAAGGAGGAGGAGGAAGGAGAAGGAGGAGGAAGAAAGAACAAAGGAGGAGGAGGAGGAAAGGGGAGGAGAGCGGGCTCAGCACAAGTGGAGAAGCGCCTTCACCCCTCTCTGGGCACGCAGACATGGAGAGACTCAGCCTGCACCCTGGAGGTCTCACAGTCCAGGGCATGGGGCTGTCCAGAGGAGGCAAGCTCGGAGGCGTGGCTTTGAAGGATGAGTAGGAGTTTGCTAGGCAGACCAGCTGGGTAGAGGGATCCCAGGCAAAGGGAACAGCATGAGCGAAGTCTCAGAGGCATGAGACAGACAAGATATTGGAGCACCGTGGTGGGGCCCAGGAGGGTGCGGTGAAAGGCAAGGCTGGAGAGGTGACAGGGAGTCCCTGCAGCCTTCTGCATGTGGGTCACGAGCACCTGTGAACCCGGGGCCCAGCCTGGACACCTGCGGATGCTGAGGGAAGCCAAGGACTGTTTCCTGCTCACCGCCTTGTTGTTCTGTACCTGGTTTACACATGTGGTGAATAAATGAAGGATCCGTGCTTTGTGGCAAAGCCTGACAGAATATTCTATTCTGAGGATGAGTGTTCTGAAAATTTCAAGCTTGCTTCATCTGAGTCATTTTTCCCTTCCATCCGTGTGCCGGATGCTGTGCAGGGTGGGGACAGAGGTCAACACCAGGTGCCCTGAGTACTCCAGTCGAGTGCTCAACAAAGGTTGGCTATGTTCCTGTGGAGCCCCGCGCTCAAACTCCTTTCTAGCGATCCCTCCTGCAGGGGCTCCAGCCCTCCCGCCCTCCTGTCAGCCCATGGTGGGGGCTGAGGGGACTCCAGAGACACACTGATGACACACGAGTGTGCCAGTCAGCGGCCCTCTCGCCCTAGCAATCTGGGGCACCCAGAGCAGAGCCCGCAGTCTCATCCTCTGATTCTGATTCCTGTTTCCACGGAAACAGACATCGGCAAACGTCAAAGTCCCAACTTTCAAACACAGGTCTCTTCCAAAACTTACTCTCACGTGATCAATCCATAGACTGCACGGCTGTTGGGGCTGCAGGAGTTTTAGAGGAGCCCCCCACCTCCCCTCCGTAAGGGTCCTGGCTCCTGGTTCAATGCTCTGTCCTTCACGGGGGGCTACCCCCACCCAGAGGGCCCAGACAACTGTCCTGAACTGTTCCAGGCCTCAGTGTGCCCATCCTATGCTGAGGCGATAGTACCTGAAGTCAACAAATGCTGGATGAGCACCTCAGGGGCCTGTTAGCTCGGTGCCAGGAAGCCCAGAACAACAGGTACTAGGAGTGGCCGGTGGTTGGGTTGGGAGCTTGGCCCTGGCATAGCCCGCAGTCTCTGAGGTCCCTCTCTCCAAAGCTGATGTCACTGGAACCCAAGACACTTCCTCATCACTGATGACTGGGTTCCTGCCTCCAGGGATGCTGGGAGGGGGGAATGACAGGGCACAGGGCACCCAAGAGTACCAGTCCAGGGCACAGAGCAGGCTCGCCGGAAACAAGCTTCTCTAGGCAAGGGCCACTGGGCTCTGCCTCCCTCCAGCTCTGTGGCGCTGTCCCTCTGCTCCTGCCCCTGGGGTCCCCACCTTCTTGTCACCCTGCTCTGTGTCTTGTGGCCCATTGCTCGCTTTATCTCTGCATCCTCGTCTGTCTCTGCCTCTTCTGTCTCGGTCTCTGCCTCTGGGTTTCTCCACATTGTTCCGTCTCTGTGGGCTTCTCTCTGGATCTGCACCTGTTCTCTGGGTTTCTCTGTTCTCTCACCAGGAAGACCCATGAGGACAGAGATTTTGTCTATTTTATCCTCAGTGCACAGAATGGCACCTGGTACAGAGCAGGAGCTCCACGAGCATTTGTCAGAGGAGTTCATTCTCTCTCTCCCTCTCCCTCCATCCTTCCCTCCCTCTCTCTCTTGCCCTCCCCCGCATCTCTGCCCTCCTCTCTGTCCTCTCTTGGCCTCATCTGCTGTTTCTCATATCTTGCAACTTCTGTTTCTCTCTCTCCTTTTCTTTCTTTGTCTTTTATCTCTTTTGCTCAGTCTCTCTCGCTCTCTCTCCCTCGCTCCTGTTCTGCCTCTCTGCTGCTGGCCTCTCTTAAACACACGCATGCACACACACCCTAAACCATCTGTGGCATCCCTTCCCATAAATGCTTCCTAGGTTGATGTGGGTTTAGGAAACTAACTTCAAGCCTTCAGCTCCAACCCTCAGAGAGCCGCCTACGCACCCCGCTCCCCTTCCCCAAATTACCATGATGAACAGGACCGCGCATTGGGCAGCCCACAGCAAAACTGGGAAGTCAGCAACTTGCTCTGGATGCCTTCGGCTGGCTCCTGAGTCATTGTTTTCCTTTGCCCGGTGCCGCTCCCTGAACAGCAGGACCCCGGGGCCAAAGCACTGCCCCTCCCAGTAATCTGCCCAGGAAAAGGCTCTGAGACCAGCCACTCAGGGTCACCTGGTGTGATCCTAGTCACCATGGAACTTCTTCAGGGGCCTGCCTAAAAGTTTCTTCTCTGGGGAATGGGGGAAACATGAAGGGGTTTGCTCCCGCATGAGGAGTTTTAGGTCCCTAGAAACACGAGGCAGCAGCATTTGGGAAGTTGGGAGAAAGAGGTTGCATACCCCCAGGCTCAACCTTGCAGACAGCCTCCTATGGGAGAGACAGTGTGATACGGTGGCCAGAAGAGGAGTGTGGAGGACAGCGAAAGACCCGGGCCGACCTCAGCTCCACCCGTCCCTCGCTGTGTGGCCTTGGGCAAGCTGGCCAACCTCTCTGGCTTTCGGTCTCCTCACTTGGACAAAGGGTGTCATGATGCCATCCTTTCGGGGTGAGACGGAGAGCAGGATATGCAAAGCACTGCACAGGGAAGGATCACTGCGATTCACCTGTCGGCATGCAGCATTTGCCAGGGAAAACGGAATGAAGGTGTGTCGGTATCTGTAACGTGCCCGGCCGTGCACCGGGACTGAAGGCTGGTCTCGTGTGGTGGTTAAAGCTCTAACTTTGGGGTCAGAGAAGCCTACGTGTGAGCCTGGTTCTGCCACTTAATACTGTCCTTGACCTTCTGTGAGCCTGGGTTTCCTCATCACACCAACGCTGTAGGTTTGTGAGCAGATTAAAAGGGATTATAGCAACAGAGTGCTTGGCCAAGTGCCCGGCCTGGTGTTTGATCAGAAAATGGTAGATGGGACTAGTTTCTAGATGTTATTGTATTGGCTGTCACAACCATCCTGAAAGTAGGAGTTATTCTACCCATTTTCCAGAGGAGGAAGCTGAGGCTTGGCAGGGAGGGGGATTCACCAGGTGGCCCAGCTGGCAGGCAGCAGGGCAAGAACTGGAACCTGGGGGTCCCAACTCCAGCCTCTTACTCAGCATCATCACTGTTATAAGCTTCTCCCACCCTCCTAGAGCCCTCAGAACCCAGAAGCCAAGCCCCAGCCCCTACGTCTTCCCTGAACATGCTTGTGTGCATGTCCTCACTAGGCACCACCATGCGATTGCAGGAGGAAGCATATGGTGGGAGCAAGACCCCTGGCATGGGAGCCTAAATACTGGGGCTTATCCAGGACATCCCCAGCTCTTCCTACCCCTGAATTTGACATGAAATCACAAATGGTAGGAGAGGGGTGGAGGGAGCCCCTCAGCAACAGGCTCTGCTAGCGTGGCAACTCAGCAAGTGTTATTCCCGAGTGTGGTTCACCATATACACTGGCCCTCCAAGGCCTCCTGTGGAGGGAGGGGAGAGGGGGAGGCAGGAGCTCAGGGGATTAGCCTGGAGACAGTGAGGGGATCTCAAGGCAGAGAACTTGGCTGAGCCCACCTGGGGCCTGCTGACTCCATGACTGAGTCTCCCAGACGCCCTGAGGGTGGGGCCAGAGCTGATGGGCAGCCTGGAGTGGGAGGACCCAGCTCAGCCATGACACCTGGCCACTGTGCTCCATGCTGTCCCCTGAGTGGCTCACTTCCAATAGCAAGGTGGAACAACTGACTAAGCCATCTGGGGGTGGGTCGAGGGGTGGGAAGCCTGGAAAGAGAGTAGGAATAAAGATTACCAGCAGTGTCTCTGGCTGATGGAGTGCCTGATAGCACTAATCCCCCCATTTCGGTACCTGCTTTGTATTTTCCCAACTTGTCAGAGCTATGAGTCACCCTCTACACGGAGGGATTCCCACGCCTAGGTGCCGGTTGGTTGGCAGATGCCAAAACAAATCAAAGACCCAGTAGTGAAGAGCTTGGCTAGGTTGAGCAAGGTGCTGGGGCAGTATTCTAGGTGAGACATTGTTACTTCTTGGAAAATGAACTGTCTTCAGAGCAGCTAGTTCCTCTGCTGGGCATTTATTTACCCCCTACCTCTCTGCAAACATGATTCCAGTTCAAAGAGCTTGTAACAAAGGGATTGTGTTTAATGTTAAAGGAAAAAAAAAATGAGGAGGACCAAGGAAATAAAAAGAGAATGAAAACAAGCTATATATCTGCTGCGAATGAGCACTAGATGAAGCTATAAGCTCCCTCTTGGCCAAAGCAAAAAGGGAAATATGATCACTTATGGAGTTCTTGACATAAAGGGAATAGAATCTAATTTTTGTTGAGTAAAGTTCCAAGATTTTTAACATGCATTATCTTATTTCCTTCCCAATACTCATGCCAAAAAGCCATTGTTATTCCGAATTGATGGGCAGGGAAGGGAATCTCAGATGTTGCAGTGGATACTGTGGTGGTACTTCACCAAGATACCCTCTCCAGGGCCAACACGCTAAGCAGCTTTAGGGAGTATTGGCTGCTCTGGGAATTACCTTTGATTGCAGGGAACTACTTCACCCAAAGTGACACCCCTTAAAGGGAGTTTGCTCTCCCTGCAACATGAGGTCCTGAGCGTCTAGAGCTCTCAGAAGTGAATTGTTCCCATCAGGGGAACAGTAAGAGTTCCACTGAACTTTAAACTACAACTGCTTGCTGCTCAATTATTTTGAACTGCTTGAGCTAAGGAAAGGAATCACCATCCTGGTGGAGACACTTGTCCTTGGTCATCAGTAGGAGTTAGGGTGTGTTGCTAAATTGCAGGCACAGGGAAGAATGTGTCATGCTCAGGTGATCCATGGTAGGGTCCTCTGGTGCTGCTGCCATGCCTGGTTTTATTGATACATGGACAAGTAAAGCAGTCATGGCCTGAGCAGAACATGGTAACCCAGGGCTCAGACCCTTCAGGGCTGAGGTCTGGTCTCCCCCAGGCAAGCTACCTAAATCAGAGGAAATACTGGCAAGCCGGGCACAATGGTACGTGCCTGTAATCCCAGCTACTTGGGAGTCTGAGATTGGAAGATTGCTTGAGCCCAGGAGTTCAAGGCCAGCCTGGGCAACATAGTGAGATCCCATCTCTAAGTAAATTAATATGTAAATAAGAAGAAATGCTAGCAAAAGGCAGGGGGACTCTAGATCAGGTGGTGGAAGAGGGTGACAGCAAATGTCAGCTACAGCCTTGGGATCAACTTCTCCAGCTGGTTCTGTAGTTCTCACTAACCCTTCCCTTTTGGGTTTCAGGGGAAACAAACACAACCAGAAACCTAGAGAAGCTATTCCCAGATGGATCAAACTTCGCAGACAAATGGATAAGAGCCGTGCAAGGGGTGGACTGTAGCGGGCACTCGGATCCTCTGCCTAGACCCCGACTTCAAGGCTGACGTACCCAGCCTAAGCTGCTTAGAATATTGGCCACAGATGTCCCCAGTTGTATTTCTCACAAGGAATTTCCTGGGCTGCAGAGATCCTTATCAAGGTTATGTCTCTCCCAGGCAGCGGCCCATGACCAGTGGCTAGCTAATGTGGAGCTGCAACGTCCAGCTGGCAACCTTGCTTCAACGTAGGACACCTATGAAGGGCCATCTCAGCTCCAGGGCCCTCCGTGGGATTAGGTAAAGCCTCCGTTACAGCCACTACGGGTCAGCCCAGTCCTGCCTTCCTGCCCTCCTTACAGGTGTTAATACATCTTCCAAGAGCACTTCCCAGTAAACCTTGGGTCACGACTCTCTAAATCAGGGTCCGTTTCCAGGGAACCCAGACTAAAGCAGACATGTTAATAAGCCTGTTCAAGATAACGCCCAGCCATACACCTTCCCCACTGTGTCATGGAGGCAATTTCTCAAAGTGGACAAATGTTTTCTTGCATTAGGCTATAACATTTTAATTTAATATTTATTAAAGAGTCAAAAGGGTTGGTCTGAGTGCATGGTGTTTACAACTAACTGATCACAACCTGTTACAGATTCCTTTGTTCCTTCTCCACTCCCACTGCTTCACTTGGCCAGCCTTAAAAAAAAGGGGGGAAAAAAAGAGTCGAAAGGTTTTCAATGTATATACTTTTTATAGGAGAAATTTCCTTTATTCCAGGTACTATTGTTGCATAACCAACCACCCTAACTTAGTGATGTAAACAGCAGCTGTTTGATTGTGCTCAGGGATTCGGTGGACCTTGGACAGGGCACAGCAGCGATGGCTATTCTCTGCTCCACGGTATCTGGGGCCTCAGCTAGGAAGACTCCAAGAGCTCGGAGCCAGAATCTTTCTAGAGGCTGCTTCTCTCACGTGCCTGGTGCCTAGACTGGCGTGACTTCAAAGTTGGGCTCACCTGGGATTGCGGGCCCTCCGTGTGGCTTGGGCACCACATGGCAGCTGGATTTCAAAAAGGAGAGTCCTGAGAGGGAGTATTCTGGAAACCAAGGTAGGAAGCTGCATGGACTTTTATGACCTGGCCTCAGAAGTTACATATTGTCACCTCTGCTGTTTTCTAGTGGTCAAAACAACACAGCTTCACCCAGATTTCAGGGGAGGGGACATAGGCCATACCTCTTAATAGGGGGCATATTAAAGAATTTGCAGCCATCTGGTTTTTTAAAACCACACACCACTCTTAGGGATTTATCATAAGGAAGTAATACAAATGTCTAAGATCTATGTAAAAGGAAGTTTACCGCAACGTTGTTTATAATGCTGAAAAAAACCGAAAACAATCTAAATGACCAACAATCCATAGGGGTTGAGTAATTTGTGGCAAGGCGTGTCAATACCATGAAATACTATGTAGCTTTTAAAATGATATAATCGAAAGATTTTTATACTATATTGTTAAATGGAAAAAGCTGGTTGCAGACAGAAGGTATGGTAAGATATTAATATATTTTGATTTAAAGAATAAAGTGTTTTTTTTTTAAATTACAGAAATATTCAAGAATTGAATTGAGTTTCTCCTGAGCTAGGCTCTGGGGACGGAGAGGCAATCAGAGCCAGCTCCTTGCCAGCAAAGAGCTTGCAGTCTGGTGGCGCAGACAGACACAGGAGAGGAGGGGTGTTGCTCTTTGGCGACTTTCCAGAGGAGATCACACTTCGGTTTTGAAAAAAATTAGCCACATGTAGAAGGCAGGTGTTGTATTCATGGAGGTTGATCCCCCGGCACCCCTTCCACCAATCGTAACCTCATTTCTATTGCGGGTGGTTGGTTCAGGAACAGGCGTGTGACCATCCTGGCCAGTGTGAGGTGAGGGGAAGTCTGTGAGGGGCTTCTGAGAAAAGTTTCTGAGCATCTAATAAAGAGACACCAGACGTGGTCCGTTTTTCTTCCTGTGAACGTTGTCACGTCTGGGTGTGAAGTTTGAATTTGCTGCCATTTTCTTCCAACCCAGAGAGGATTCAGCTTCAGAGTGAATCTGACCCCAGGGGCAGCAGAGAAGAGACAGAAAGGGTTCCCTCCTCAACACCGTGGAGCTGATTGCAGAGGGCCCGGGGCCGTCTTTGGGGAGATGGCATTTGCTGATCGTTTAAACCAGTTTGAGTCCAGTCTGTTACTTGCCGCTGAAAGCACACTGACTATTGCAGAAGAGCACTCTAGGCACCAGGAGTAGATAAAGAGAATGGGCTGCGATTCAGCATGGCTGCAGGGGAAGCTGGCGGCGGGGAGGGCAGAGCAGAGAGCTGACAATGGAGAGGCCAGTAGGGCCAGGTCATGACAAGATTATACCATTTCAGGTGCCTGGACTGTATCTTGAGGGCCACAGGACTTGGTCAAAGTTGTAAGCAGTGAAGCGATTTGTTCAAATTTGTCTCTTAGGCAAATCACTCTGGGGGCTAGGAACAATTTGAGAGAGAGACAGAAAGGAGCAAGTGCAGGGAGACAGTCAGCAGGCGGATGTGCGCGGGGAGAGAGGGAGGGCAGGAGAGAGTCGAGGAGCTGTAAGGCGGCTGCGTTGCTAAGCTGGAGATAACTGGCTGTGGTAGCGAAGACAGGAGATGAGATTCCCCCATCAGCTCTGGGCGTCGGGAGGACAGTGTGCCGTGTGCCAGGCAGGGAATGCCAGAGAAGCTTTGTGTGGGAACAGAGTCTAGTTCAGATGTGGTGCGTATGAGGTGCCATCTTGATTTGCTTTGGGGAACTATCCTTCCACCAGTGGATAAAGTCGTGGGGGCACTGCCACCAGGCTGGCCAAAGGGCGGACCCTCATCTGAGCCTAGCCAATTAAATGCTTCTCTTTGGCCTGTCTCACAGGTTGTCAATTCATTCCCAAGACAGGGTTTTGTCTTAGTCTGGGCTCCCCTGCATGCAGAGCCTGAGCCAGGACTTGGGTGTGGGAAGTGCATTTGGGAAGTGATTCCAGGGAGCAGGAGAGAGAAACAAGGATAGAGAAACAGGGAAGAGAACTCTAACACAAGAGTTATCAGGCTGGGTGCTCCAGCCCCTTAGAACTTTCCGAGGAGTAGAGCATGAGTCTCAGAACTGTCTTCGGGGGGAGGTGAAAGGCAGAGGTGTGTGTCCATTGGCTCCTGTCCCCACTGGGTAAGGATTCGCACCCCCATTTCTCTGGGACACCCATGTTTGAGTGCCCAGCAAGCTCCCATGGACACCTCTGGCTGCACCAGAGAAGGTCGGGGCAGGAGGTGAGAGGCCATGACACAGCCTGTCTCAAGATGAAGAACTGTCCATGCACATTGGGTCAAAACTCCTGCAGGAAAGACCACAGTGGGGGGTAGAGGCGAGCCTGAGAGGGTGTGAGCAAGGCACAAGAGTGTCTGCCATGGGCCTCAAAAAGGATACTGCTGGTTCCTGCTGTGTGGACCTCCAGGACTAGTCCCACAGTGTCCGCCAAGTCCTAACGGTTCCGCTTTCCTCTCAGTCCCGCAGGCTGCACCGTAGCCTTTGAACGGATTCCTTTTGGGCTCACATTAGCCATAGTCAATTTCTGTTGCTTAAGACTAAAAAACCCTAATGCATGCAGCCCATGACATCACAGAGAGTGAACTCAAAAGCTGTCGTAAAGTAAATAAAACATTTTCCTAGGGTATTTCTTGAAAGGTCCTTTTTTAAAATTGGAGGGTTGAGGCATACGTAGTGAGGGTGTGGCCTTCCATGGTCCTCCCTGGATGTACGCGAGGACTCGGAATCTTACAGGAAGGGTGTCCACCTGTTCTCGGCTTTATCACCTGTGCTCCTCCTGCCCGACAATGGCAAAGACATACCTGTATTCTCACTGACAGTGCTGAACAGGTGTGCTCCACTGGACTAAAGGTGGGTCCAAGTGCACAGCATCTAAGAGTGAGTCTGCTTAGACCAAGGTCTGCGCTTGGCCCCGGGCATTGGGGAGGGCTTCATGGCTTTATGCACACAGGATGGAATCACACTGTGAAACACAAGAGTGTCTGTGTGTTTGTGTGCTCGTGTGTGCATGTGCTATACATGCATACCAAGCCAGCTTTCCTCCACAGGGACGGTGCCCATGGTCACTTATCAGGTGTTACTTTCAGGGAACCACGATGAAAAGGCAAGGAGGAGAGAGAGCTTGCCAAGCAAGGACAAACTGGTAGGATGGAGACATGCCAAGTGGTGTGTTCATTTCTTCATTCCATGAGCATTAACTACACTGAGATATTAGATATCGAGCCCTCAAGGAGCTCCAAGTCTAATAAAGCTGACAGACACGAATATAAAGTTTAATAGGAAAGTATAAGAACTAAGATAGAGGGATATGCAATGTGGCACAAGGGAGCGAGTATTTTCTTATGGAAAATCTGGAGAACTGGCCCAGAGGGGAAAGTGCTTGGGTGTGTCTTGAAGAATAAGGAGGAGTTTCCAGGCAGAGCTTGGGGGACAAGGGAATGGTGGATGAGGAGTGGAGTAAAATCAGGGAAGTGTGGAGCACACGGAGTGTTAGCGGACATGGCGAGGGGTTATGTTGGGGGAGGTAGCTAGGGAGTTTGGATTTGGTCCTACAGGTAACCTTGACAGTTTATAGCTAACGGTTTCTTGTGTGTCCCTCCAGATAGCTTTTATATATCTCCAGACACATTTATATATATTAATATATATTGTTTTTATTTCTAACAAATGAATTCATGTTTTATGCACTATTCTGTAGCTTGCTTTTTACTTAACAACAGATCTTAGACATCTTTTCATATGCCTCATTCTGGTTTTGGAGGTGAGTGTTTTTTTTTTTTTTTTTAGAGACTGGGTCTCACTGTGTTCCTCAGGCTGCTCTCGATCCGAAACTCCTGACCTCAGCCTCCCAAAACATGCTTGGATTACAGGCACAAGTTACCGCACCCGGCCTGTCTCATTCTTTTTAACAGCTTCATAGTATCCCGCGGTATAGGTGAACAAATTACCCTCTAAACTTAGGCAGCACTAAGAATGTATGAATGTTCCAGTGAGCCTGCGCCCTTGTCAACATTCTAGCACTCTTTTTAATCTTGACAATCTGATAGGTGAAAATGGAATCTCATTGTTTCAATTTGCATTAATTTAATCATGAGTGAGGTTGCCCATCTTTTTCTATGTTTTATGGCCATTCATATTTCTTTTTCTACAATCAGCTTGCTCATATCCTTCATCCACTTTTGTGTTTGTCTGTTCATCTTATTAATTTCTGAAAATTATTTCTGTTTTAATGAAATTAGACTTTTGTTTATAAAATGAATTAGACCAGTTTTTCTGCCTGTGTTAATTATCTTTGGCCATTGTTTATAGCTTTTTTTTTTTTTTGCCATATTGAAATTTAAAGTTTTTTATGTTCTCACATTTATCATTACTTTCTTTTATATCTTCTAGGTTAATGTCATGCCCAAAAGTCCTTGTCCATTCCCAGGTTATGACATAATTCATCCATGTTTTCCTCCAACACTTTTATGATTTCATCATTTATGTTAAGATCTTGATTCTACCTGAGTTTAACGTAGATGTGAATGTCCCTTAGCACTCACTCTGTCACCAAGTCGCTCTCTTCATTCTCCTCGTATTCTCACTTGCTTCTTCCGTTTGCTTAATCCTGTTTGGATTTTCTTCCATCCCCAGCTTAGAGATGAAGCTTATATTACAAGAAGGCCCCTCGCCAGCTGCAAGCAATAAAGACAAAAGTAACAGGAAATTCTGAAGCCTGCCATCCTGTCCACGTCTGAGACCCTTCGTATTCCGCCCAAGAGTGGCGAGTGCAAATGTGGACGCGCCTTTTGTTACAGGAAGGGGAGTACAGTAGTGGCCAGTGCCAGAGGGACTTCGATGGCCTGCGCGTGCTCGTGGAAGCTGTTGGGACTTTTCCTGGGACCAGTCCTTCTGAAGGGCAGGGTGGCACCCTGTGTCAGGAAGCTTCGTGTACTTTGACGCAGTAACTTCTGGGAATGAACGTGAACAAATAACCAGTATGTGAAAAGTCACACACTGGAGAGTTTATCACAACACGATTAATAAGAATGACACTTCTGGGAGGCCGAGGTGGGCGGATCGTTCTGAGCTCAGGAGTTCGAGACCAGTCTGAGCAAGAGCGAGACCCCATCTCTACCAAAAATAGAAAGAAATTAATTGGACAGCTAAAAATATATATAGAAAAAAAATTAGCCGGGCATGGTGGCACATGCCTGTAGTCCCAGCTACTTGGGAGACTGAGACAGTAGGATTGCTTGAGTCCAGGAGTTTGAGGTTGCTGTGAGCTAGGCTGACACCACGGCACTCGCGCCCGGCAACTGAGTGAGAAAATGTATAAAAAAAAAAAAAAAAAAAAAAAAAAAAAAAAAAGAATGACACATTGAAACAGTTGTAACAGCAATAGGTTACACACAGATAAAGTAATAATACATCAGTCATGTCAGAGAATATTTTAGAGCCATTAACAATCATGTTTTAGAGAAACAGTGAATGTCACGTGAGAATGTTTATGATACTTTGAAGTGAGAACATAAGAATAAAAACTACTTACATAGTATGAGAAAATTTTTTTCCCAGATTACACATGCACGATGTGTGTGTCTGTGTGTGATAATGCATCAATCAGTAGCTCCGAATTTGAGCAAATCACTTTCCTCTCTAAGTGTCAGTTTTCTCCTCTGTAAAATGGGACACCATTTACCTCATAGGGGTGTTGTAGGGACTAAGTAAGACTGAATAAAAAGATGTGGAAAGCAGGCCGGGCGAGGTGGCTCACGCCTGTAATCCTAGCACTCTGGGAGGCCGAGGTGGGCGGATCGTTCTGAGCTCAGGAGTTCGAAACCAGCCTGAGCAAGAGCGAGACCCCGTCTCTACCAAAAATAGAAAGAAATTAATTGGACAGCTAAA
>CAUYSK010012029.1:0-26234 GCA_963575035.1 Avahi laniger | reverse complement strand
TTTTAGTAGAGACGGGGTCTCGCTCTTGCTCAGGCTGGTCTCGAACTCCTGAGCTCAAACAATCCGCCCGCCTCGGCCTCCCAGAGAGCTAGGATTACAGGCGTGAGCCACCGCGCCTGGCCTCTATTATTATTATTATCTTTATCTTTGTTTTTCCAGACACCAACTTGAACCAGAGTCCTCTGTTATTAACATCTTGTATTAGTGTGGTACATTTGTTACACTCGATGAGCTAATACTGATATTATTAACTAAAGTCCACAGTTTACAGTAGGGTTCGGGCTGCGTTGTACGTTCTGTGGGTTTCGACAGATGTGCAGTGACACGTATCCAGCATGACAGTAGCACACAGAATAGTTTCACTGCTCAAAAAATCCCCTGTGCTCCATCTAGCCATCTCCTCCTTTCTCTCCCTGAGCCTCTGGCCACCACCGATTTTTTTACTGACTTCGTAGTTTTGCTTTTTCCGGAGTGTCATATGGAATCATATAGTATGTACCCTTTTCAGACTGGCTTCTTTCGTTTAGCAATATTCAGTTTCCTCCATCCATGTCTTTTCGTGGCTCTGTAGTTCATTTATTTTCACTGCTAATATTCCATTGCGTGGTTGTACCACATTTTTAAAAATACACTCATCTATTCACCAATTGAAGGGCATTTTGGTTGCTTCCAAGTTTTTATTATTTATTTATTTATTTTAGAGACAAAATCTTGAAGCCGGGGTGCCCAGGCTAGAGCGCAGTGGCTATTCCCAGGTGCAATCACAGGGGCCTGCAGCCTCAAACTCCTGGCCTCAAGTGACCCTCTCTCCTAGCCTCTGGAATAGCTGGGACTACAGGCTTGTGCCACCATGCGCCCAGCTTGCTTCCAAGTTTTGACGATTATGAATAAAGCTGCTATAGCTGCCATAAATGTTGGCATGCAGGTTTTTGTGTGGATATAAATTTTCAACTCATTCAGGTAAATAACCAAAACAATTGCCAGATGGTAGAATATATTTATCTCTGTAAAAAACTGCCAAACTGTCTTCCAAAGTAGCTGTACCATTTTGCATTCCTACCTGTAATGAATTGGAATTCCCATTGTTCTACATCCTTGCTGGCACTTGGTGTGGTCAGTGTTTTGGATTTTAGCCATTCTAATAGGTGTGTAGTGGTATCTCCCTGTTTTAATTTGGAATTCATTAATAACATATGTGATGTTGAGCATCTTTTCATGTTTATTTGCCATCTGTGTATCTTTTTTTGTGAGGTGTCTGTTCAGATCTTTGGCTCATTTTGAGATTGGTATTTTTTTAATTGTTGAGTTTTAAGAGTTGTATATTTTGGAAACAAGTTCTTTATCACATATGTGTTTTGCAAATATTTTTTCCTAGTCTGTGGCTTGTCTTTTCGCTTTTAACAGTGTCTTTCACAGAGTAGAAATTTATATTTTAATGAAGTCCAACTTATCAATTTTTCTTTCATAGATTATATCATTGGTATCGTATCTAAAAAGTCATCACTAAACCCAAGGTCATCTAAATTTTTCTCCTATGTTATCTTCTAACAGTTTTATAGTTTTGTGTTTTACACTTAGGTCTATGATCCATGTTGAGTTAGTTTTTGTAAAAGTGTAAGATCTTTGTCTAGATTCATTTTTCTGCATGTGGATGTCCAGTTGTTCCTGTTCTATCTGTTGAAAAGACTTTCCTTTCTCCATTGCGTTGCCTTCATCCCTTTGCCAAAGACCTGTTGACTCTATTTGTGTGGGTCTATTTCTGGGCCTTCTATTCTATTGCATTGATCTATGTGTCCATTATTTAGTCAGTACGACTTCGTCTCAATTACTGGAGCTTTATAGTATGTCTTAAAGTTGGGTAGTGTTAGTTCTCTTTGTTCTCCTTCCATATTGTGTTGGGTCATCTGTAGTTTTCCTTTCTTATAATGTCATTGCTGGTTTTGGCATTGGGGTAATGCCAGCCTCACGGAACTAGTTAGGAAATATTTCCTCTGCTTCTATTCTCTGGAATATACTGTAGAGAACTGGTATAATTTCTTCATGTTTGGTAGAATTCACCAGCGAAGCCATCTAGGCCTGGTGCTTTCTGTTTTAGAAGGTTATTGATTCATTAAAATATATTAATATATATTCAAATTATCTATTTCCCCCTTAGTTTTGGTAGATTGTTTTTCAAGGAATTGGTCCATTTCATCTAGGTCATCAAACTTGTGGGGACGGAGTCCGTAATATTCCTTTATTATCCTTTATTGATCTTTTCAAAGAACCAGCTTTTGGTTTTGTTGATTTTCTCTACTGATTTCCCAATTTCAATTTATTTCTGCTTTAATTTTTATTATTTCTTTCCTGCTGCTGACTTTGAATTTAATTGCTCTTTTACTAGTTTCCTAAGTGAAAGCTTAGATTTCAGATCTTCTAATATGTGCATTCCCTCTTGGCACTGCCTTCACTGGATCCCACCAATATTAGTAAGTTATTTAATTTCTTGAGACTTCTTTTTTGAAAGTACGTTGCTTCATCTCCAAGTATTTTGGGATCTTCCAGCTATTTTTCTGTTAATTGATTTCTAGTTTAATTCAATCATGGTCTGAGAACATACTTTGCATGATTTCTATTGTTTTAAATTTGGTGTGTTTTGTGACCCAGAATATTGTTTATCTTGGTAAATGTTCCATATAAGCTGGAGAAAAATGTGTATTCTGCCGCTGTTGGAGGAAGTATTTTATAAATGTCAATTAGATCCAGTTGGTTGATGGCACTGTTCAGTTCAACTATGTCCTTACTGATTTTCTGCCTGCTGGATCTGTCAATTACTGATACGGGGTGTCAAAGTCACCAATTATAATAGTCTATTTGTCTCTTTCTCCTTGCAGTCTATCAGTTTTTGCCTCATGTACTTGAAGCTTTGCCATAGGTGCCTGCATAGTAAGAGATTTTTGTATCTTCTTGGAGAATTGACCCCTTCATCATTATGTAATATCCTTCTTTATCCCTGATAATTTTCCTTCCTCTGAATTTGGCTTTGTCTGAAATTAATATTGTTACTGAAGCTTTTTCTTTTTTTCTTGTTTTTACGAGACAAGATCTCATTCCATCGCCCAGGCTAGAGTGCAGTGGTGTGATCTTAGTTCACTGCAACCTCAAACTCCAGGGCTCAAGTGATTCTCTTGCCTTAGCTTCCCTAGCAGCTAGGACTACAGTTGCACACCACCACGACCAGCTAATTAAAAATTTTTTTTCTGGTAGAGATGGGATCTCACTGTGTTGCCCAGGCTGGTCTCAAATTCCTGGCCTCAGTGACCTTCCTGCCTTGGCCTGTTAAGGTGTTGGGATTACAAACGTGAGCCACAATGCCCAGCCTTCTTCTTCTTCTTTTTTTTTTTTGAGAGATGGGAGGTCTCAATACATTGCCCAGGTTGGACTTGAACTCCTGGGCTAAGAGATCCTTCTGCCTCAGCTTTCTAGCTGGGACTGCAGGTGTGCAAGCCACCATGCCCAGCTAGTAGCTTTTTGATTAGTGTTACCACGGTACATCTGTCTCTAGCCCTTTACTTTTAGTCTGTGTCTGTTTAAAGTGGTTTCTTGTGGACAATGTATAGTTGGGTCTTGCTTTTTTAAATCCACTAACAGTCTAATTATTTAGACCATTGTCATCTGAAGTGATTGCTGAGGTAATTTAATTTTCTGCCACATTGATTTTTTATTTGTTGCCCTTGGTCTTGCATTTTTTTTAGGGGGAGGGCAGTTAAGTATGGGGAGAAGGGCATTGTGGATTTTGAGCATCCAAAAGGGTAGCCTTGGTATTTCTTTGGCTGTTTCCTATTTTGGGGAAATTCTGTACTGTGTGCATTAATGCACTATTTTGCATTGCAAAAACGAAAATCAGCCAACCTTCTCTTCACTCTTTGGAATCCGGGATGCGAGATGACCTGGGCTTCACCAGTTGGGTGCTCCCAGGCAAGTCTTTGGGTCTTGATCAAATGATGGAGCAATTAAAATATACTCCCAGCAGTGAGTGGGCTAGTGGCATTGTCCTGTGGCAACTTAGCAATTTTTCTTGAGGAAAAGCAGATTCAGTCCTATAGAAATTCTACTTGACTTCAATCTGGGTTCAAATCTTAGACATTAACTCACTTGTATGACTTCAAACAAAACTCTTCCTAGTAAGTGTATCGTAAATGATGAAATTTTACAAAGGAGGAGAACCAGAGCAATCTAGAGATGAATCCTAGTTTTGTCATTAGCTGTGCTATGTTGGTTAAATCACTTCACCTCTCTGAGCTTTTGTATTCTTTTATGTTTTTATTTTTATTTTTTTGAGACAGAGTCTCACTCTGTTGCCAGGGCTAGAGTGAGTGCTGTGGCGTCAGCCTAGCTCACAGCAACCTCAAACTCCTGGGCTCAAGAGATCCTACTGCCTCAGCCTCCTGAGTAGCTGGGACTGTAGGCATGTACCACCATGCCTGGCTAATTTTTTCTATATATATATATTTTTAGTTGTCCAGATAATTTCTATTTTTTTTAGTAGAGACGGGTCTCGCTCTTGCTCAGGCTGGTCTCGAACTCCTGATCTTGAGCGATTCACCCGCCTCAGCCTCCCACAGTGCTAGGATTACAGGCATGAGCCACTGTGCCTGGCCTGCCTTCCTCTTTCAAAATGGAATTATGCAGTAATGTACATAGAAGCACCTACCTCATAGTAGGTGCTGGTAGGCAAATGGATCACACTTAGGCCTTCTTCATTTCTCAGTGAAGCTTTTTCAGTTTCCTCCAATGGTCTTTCTTCCCTCAGACTGTGGGTGGGTAAGAGGGGAAGGGCTGGCATTACCTAACTTTAGCCTCAAATGTTAAGGTCATCTTCTGGCTCAACTGTTGTCTAGGGGACACAGCGTGGTCTAGAGTAAGTACTGTATTGCAGTCCAGCCACTGATGCCATTATGGACCACGCCCTGTGACCCCAGTCACACAGGCTAACACGTTACGTTCCATGAGAAGAGGGCCTACCTTCTCCATACTCTATTCCCACTGCCAAGAACAGTACTTGGCCTACAGAAGGCACTCCAAGTGTTAACCTCATGTTGCTGGGGGTGGGTGGACACTGCTCCACTCTCTTCATCTGCAGTTGGGCCCAACAACACTGATCTAGGGTGTTACTGTGAGAACAAGATGGAACATGTACGCAAAGTACCTGATGTTATCTCAGGTGCACATCTGGGAACTCAACAGATGATTGTTTCCATCTTGTTGATTTCTTTATCCTCTTCATTCACCATCTAAGATTTAAAAATCACTGGGAAAAACACAACTGGGGACCCTTTCTATGTACACCTGGAATCACCATACCATTATACTGAGGGATCACTGTGCTAACTCCCTTGGTTAGCATCAATGTGCCTTAAAACATTTAAGCAAGAACTTCCCAATGCTCGTGTTAAATGACAAAGCTTATTGAATTACATAAATTTAACTTTGAGGTAGGAAGATTGCTTGAGCCCAGGTGTTTGAGGTTACAGTGAGCTATGACTGTACCACTGCACTCCAGCCTGTATCACAGAGCAAGACCCTATCTCTAAGAGGAAAAAAAAAAAAAACCGAAACAGACACAAAAGCTTGGAATATAGTTTGGAAAAATAAGTTGTATTAGAGTAGAATTAAGGTGAATTTTCCAAAGTTGGGTTTAAAAAATTTTAAACTTGTGAAAGAAAAAAATGCCCAAAGAAATGCTCCCATCCTTACAGGGATAAAATTAGGGAACAATGAATTCTTGCCACCACTGGAGACCGACATGAGATCCTCTGAAGTAGTGGGAATTCCTCTGAAAGGGGTGGGGAACCTGCAGCCTTGGAGCCACATGTGGCCTTCTGGATCCTTGAGTGAGGCCTTCTGACTAAATCCAAATTTTACAGAACAAATCCTTTTATTATAATGGGTACAGCAGAGAAAGGTAAAGCTTCTGCAACTCTTTTGGTGCTTAAAAAAGAATCTTGAAATCAGAAGGCCATGTCTTCCCTACTCTTTGGAGATGCTTTTTCATCTTGGGACCGTCTCTGATAGCTCCTTTCTCAGGCCACCTGCCAAGCCTCGCTGACCTTTTCTCTCCTGCTCCCCCAATCACTGCCTTGCTCAGGGCCCCATATCACCCGGTACTGCATGTCCTGAATTGCTGGTTTCCCTACACCCAAGCCCTCGCGCCACTGTCAGGTCCAGAAACAACTCCACTCCCTGCACCCTTCCTGTGTAAGTACATTCAGTGTTCCTTAATGTTTACAGGACACAGGCCAAATTCCTCCCCCTGGTATTTAAGGCCCTCTATAACCTAAATCTTGCCAAACTTGCTTTCTCTAATTCCCCACTATCAAAATCCATGTTCCCTAGGCATCACTGCCCTGTGCTTTCCCAGTTCCGTGGCTTTGGGCACAGGTGTTTCTTTCAGCAGGAATGCCCACACTCCCACATCTCCAGAGAGTCAGCTGAAGTACTGTCCCTGGTCCTAGATGAAGTTCTAATTCCCTTCTCTGAATGCCCACTTTGCCCTCATGGTGTTTATCATTTGCAAGCAGATCACCAGCTCCAAGAGGGCAAGCAACACTCTGCGTTTGTATTTCCAGTGCATCTTACACGGCTTGGTCTGCAGGAGGTGACAGGGCAGTTGTTTTAAATGGGAAACAACCTGAGAAGTGGTTCTTTCTCCTCCCCGGCTTTCTGCAGCACGTAACGAAGGCCCTCCGGCTTCTTCCCTACTGTGATGCCTCTCAGCAGGTTTTGACCAGTTTAGATCTTCAGGTAATGAGATAATGATACTGCAGATTCGTGGCAAGTTCAACAAACAGCACAGAAGAATGAACTGTATATTCATGAAGAACTCACACATCTGGTAATGCTCCAGGTTTCCAAACTGATTCATTTCTCATCAGCTTGGCCATAAGCTTCTTAAGAGAGGAAGGATCATACATAGGAAACATGCTTTCATTCTGCTGGGGGAGAAAAATCCTTCAGGAAAGTGTTGGCTCCCTACCACAGGTGATCCCGAGGAACAAAACAGCCATTACACATGCTACGAAAAGAGATATCAAGATATATCAGGAAATGCAACTCTGATTCAAACACCATGAAATTTTGTCAAGCAAAAATAGTCTTTATTCAAATTTAATGGAAACAGGGGTCACTATACTTTGCAAGACGGGGAAAAATAAAATTAAAAAAAATTCTTTTATTTTCTTTTTTAATATAAAACAATATAATCACAATACCAGAATATGGAACTCTACAGTTTATTTCCTATGGGTTACTGCAGGTATCAATTTTCCTCGACTGTGCTATTCACAACTTTGTTAAGTCCAAAAATATGAAACCAAAGTGGTAGGAAACTTAAGACTTAGCACTTTCACTAAATGGCATACATCAAAGGGCATCAATTCAAGAGCAAAAATGGTTGAACTCACCATACCTACCTATGTCATCATTCCAGCCTTGGCGCCGTCCAGGTACTGAGCTCCCTGTAGGAAAGGCCAGGCCTGAAAGCCAAGGCGTTTTGGATATTCTACTGTGGGCCATGAGTAAAGGGGGGTTTTCAAAGAGAAAATTTTTTTCAGTCGAGCAGGAAGGCCTGGTGCCAGGAGGCTTTACTGAGAGGAAGCACTTAGATTTAACAATTATAGACACACCATTAGGGGAGTTAAAAATGTACAGCAGTGACATGTTCTACTTCAATCACTTGTGCTACGGCTACCAAACATGTACAAAAAAGACTTCTTGGGTAGTTCCAGCTGTGGTCGTAGCCAGTTAGGACCTTGAGTGGGACCTAGATCTAGACCGAGAGGGCGATCTGGAAGCAGACCTGGATCGAGACTTGGACCGAGATCGGGTTTTTGAAGCCGACTTTGATCTGGAGCGTGATTCTGACGGAAGGTTTGGTTTCGATTTGGAATTCGATCTTGACCTAGATTGGGTCTCCTGATTGGTGCCAGCATCCTCACTCTCCCCTCGGCCCTCCCTCTGGCCAGACTCAGACTTGGTGTGTTCCCGCTCCTTTGACACTGAGCGGGACGGCGATCGGGACTGGGAGCGGTCAGTGTCTTCCTTCTTCTTCTTCTTGCTGCTGCCTGCCTTGCTGTCTCGCTTGCTGCCTCGCTTTCTGCTCCTCTCGCTCTTGCTGCGGCTGCGACTGCGGCTGCGGCTCTCCTCCCTGCTTCTCTTCCTGCCCTTGCTCTTGTCCTTGCTCTTGCTGCGGCTGCGGCTCCTGCTGCCCCCTCTGCTGCGGCTGTGGCTGCGACTCTTGAGGAGGCCCTTCTCCTGGCTCCTGCCCTTCTCCTGGCTCCGGCTCCTGCTCACGCTCCCTCGCTTCTCCTCCTCTGCTCTCCTCTCCTGACTCCTGCTCCGACTCTTGCTTTTACTTTTGTGCCTACTGGGACTCCGGCTCTTGGACTTCCTGGTGCTATCATTGTTCTGGATCTTCTCTTCAGCTTGGTCTTTGCTCTTGCTGCGGCTCTTGCCCGCGCTGCGGCTGCGACTGCGGCTCTTGTTGTCCTTGCTGGGGCTCCTGCTTTTCTCCTTCTTGCTCCGACTCCGGCTCTGGCTGCGGCTGCGGCTCTTGCTCCGGGAGTGGGAGCCTGACCTGAGGAGACACGGGATGTTGTCTCAGTCCTATGCAACTTCATGCTAATCAGGAGATGAAAAGACCAAAGAGGGTGTGTGTGGAGTACTGCCCCCCAACATAATGCACGGCTGGCACTGGCTGAGAATTGCTTTCTGACCCCCCCCAACAATTTCAATATGGAGCTGGAAAAGTTGGGGTGACGGAAGACTGGTCACACGATTAAAATCAAAGTGAGACAGGGCAGAGGTTCTTCCTGCTGATCTCCTCCACTTACACCAAGGGAGACATACCTGGACCGGGATCTACTCTTAGAATGACTGCTTTTGCTGCTGCCACTTCGGCTTCTGCTCTTACGGGAATGTCTGCTTCGAGAGCGAGACCTAGGGGGAGAAAATATTTTTTTAAATACTTGCTGACAAAGGGCTAGCTGGTTTAGAGTCAACCAAGACATTCTTTCAATTGAAAAATTGAAGCCAGTACTTGCACTGGCTGTGTCCAGGCACAAACTGTCTCCTGTGTTCTAGCCCACAGATGCAGTTACCTGCAAACATTACCTGGATGGTTGCCGAAATCTCTCACCACCTCCAATCCTGGACCCCTAACTTTCCCTCCAAACCCCCAACCTGCTCCTTTGCTGGATTCCTTATTTCCACTGACGCCATACTGGAAACCACAGACATCCTTGACTCCTCTCTCTTTCCCTCCTCCCTTCACATACTGATGATCCTGCCTTCTAATCTCCCCTGGTCTATCCACCTGGGCAGCTTCCTGGTTTCCCAGTGAGCCTTTCTGCATATACTTTTGCACTTTACATTTATGCACCTCACTGCAACTAGAGAGCTGTTTTAGAAAGACAGACACTCCAAGCTTTAAAAAATCTTTAGTAAGTCCAGACTGTAAACACTTACTTTGTACCAAAAGCAACAAGGGCTCCTTGGGGAAATCACTGATTTCAGGGTAGGGCAGGAAATGCATAAAATGGACCTAGGACATCTCATCATGACAGGAAGAGGGAAACTTTCAAAGCCTCCTGGGTACCACCACCTATGAAAGAATCTTGCTATCTGTTTAACCTGCATCTTAATCACAGACCTAACTTCCAGTTTACAGGAAGTTCAAGGGATAAAGTACAAGTTTAATAATATCAAGAAGAAAAAGATAAATACAGAATGTGGGATAGCATTAAAAAAGCTAAGAAAAATAAATGTCATGGGAGAAAAAGGGGGAGGGGACTACTGCAGACTAAAGAGACCCAAAAATCCCTTACAATACACGACTGGATTAGATCCTGGTCAGGAAAAAGAAGCTATAAAGACATCGATGGAGCAACTGGGGAAACATGAGTATGGCGTGGACATTAGGTGATTTGATGGAATTACTGTAAACGTTCTTAGGTGAGAAAATAGAACTGTGGTTATTGTCATTCTTGGAGACAAATGCTGAAGTATTTAGGGGCAAAAGGTCATAATTTTGGCAGCTTACTTTCAAATGCTACAGCAAAATAAATGTATAGCGTGTCTGTTTAAAAATATATACCTGCATACAAATGGCAGGGAGAGACGGAGGGGGAGAGGAAGGAGAGAGAGAGAAGGCAGCAAAATGCTGACTGTGAAAGCCAAAAAGAGGGTACACGGGTATTCATGAATGGTTCTTTCAACTTTTATGTTTGAAAATGATAAAAGATATGGGGAAACAGTAAAGTGTATTCACATAAAAATCACACAAAACAAAGACACTGAAGACTGAAGACACAGGAGCCAACCTGAAGGGCTCCCAATGACCAAAGATAGAACAGTCTGAGCATAAAGTTATAATGATAACAGATGAAACATCAAATATACAAACACTCAAGAATTCATTCAAAATGACATTAAACAAAACCCCCTTTATCACTATCTTTAGAGGCTGCTAGGGCATGGTTAATGTAAAAGTTAGTGAAGATGGCTCAGATCGATAACTCCTGAACACACTGAGCCATGTTACTGTCACTCAAAGTGGGACACGGAGACATCGCACCAGTGGAGCAGCAGGAAGCACAAAGCATTACTGATGAACTCGTCCTGCCAAAACCCTGCCCTTTCCCTAATGCCTCAAGATCTAACTATGAGTTTACAAGAAACAGGATAAAGGTACATGCTAATAAACACTACAAGGATACAATCCGCAAAATCTCAACTATGGTAAAATCTTCACAAGAGATGACACTGTTTACTAACAAATGTATGGAAAATAAAAAGAGGGTAAAGGGGGATGTGGCAGTGATCAAAAGTAGAATTAAGAGACATGTCATCAGATTGCAATGTGATTCCCACGTGAGAGCCTCGTAAGAACAAACCAACTGAGAAAAACATATTTGAGACAACTGGGAAAATCTGAATACAAACTGGGTATTAAATGACAGTGTGGCGTTACAGCTACTTTTGCTATGATGTTACGGTTTTATTTAAAATATAAGAGACACATACTGAAGTAGTTACAGGTGGAATGATAGGGTGCCTAGACTGGCTTTAAAACAGCGCAGCAGGAGGGGCAATGAAACAATTGGCAAAATAAAAATTACTGAAGCTGGAGGGATGACAGGTGTAACGGGATTCAGAGTTGAACTGATTTTCTCGAATGCTTTGTATATTGGAAAGTTTCCATAATAAAAAGTTAAAAACCAAAACAAAACTTGAAAAGCTTGAAAGTCTCCAATGACTTCCCACTACTCTTCCATCCCTGCCCGGGCCCAGGGCTGAGCGATCTGGTTCTTCTCTGCCTTATCTCAAGCCACTCTCCTCCCGTTCCCTTCCCATATTAGCCTCTCTACTCTGGGAAACTCTCCTACCCCCAGGCCTTCAAAATGCCCTTTTCTGCCAGAAGGGCACTTCTCTCTCTGCCCACCACCTGACTTACTTTGGGTTCAGCTTCTATGATGTCCTTAGGGAAGCCACTGCTAACTCTCCAGACTAGTTGTGCTGTTTGCATTTCCTTCAACATGCTTTGCCCAGTGCCTGGCCTATTTGCAGAGCTGCCGCAAATAAGACCAAGTCACCACTCTTGAGTAGCTAGTGTATCTGGGAGAGTAACTAAGGGACCAGTGGCCATGTGTGCCCTCAACCAGGATATGATTTTCAGGCCCCAAGAAGAAATATGAAAGAAGGCCACTGATTCCGGCCTCAGAGAAAGGACTTTACTTCTATTTGTATTCATGACATAACAGTTTAAGAGTTCTACAAACAAATATTCAGTTCAAAGTTCTGAGTTATGGAACCAGATGGATTCGTGTTACTGAGAACTCAACAGGGGAACATAAACGAATCATCTATGTGCTCACTAATGAACTTATGGTGAGCTTCATCTCACAGAAGACATCAACAGTACCTTGAATGGCTCCGGCTCCTGGAGTAGGATCGGCGTCGTCTGGAACCTGGCTTATCTTCAACTAATCTGATTTTTCTGCCATTGACTTCAGTTCCATCCAACTTTTCCAAAGCTCTTTTCATATCAGAATAAGATACAAATTCAATCACCCCTTCATTTTTGCGTCCCTTGTGAGCATCTGCATAAGTCACTTCTCCTGCCTGACGCATATAATCCTAAAGAAAAAAAAAAATCCCTGAATACATCAAGACACGTTTTGTTAAAATAATCATCCTAGAGAAAGCTTTTCTTTTTCATTAAGAAATGCCAGCTTTCCTTAGAATAAAATTTATTCTTAAATATTCCAGCTCCCCACCAACCATTTACTGAGGTTCTTCAAAGCACCAGGCATTAGGTAGGTGGTAGAGACAATAATATTAAATTGTTCTCTTAAATAACGTATTGTGTAAATATAAAAATTTTTAGTAAACTATCATTTTCTAAATTTTATAGCGACAAATTCTTTGTGTGTGTGTGTGTGTCTTTTAAAGAGACAGGGTCTCCCTCTGTCACCCGGGCTGCAGTGCAATCATAGTTCACTATAGCCTTGAACTCCTGAGCTCAAGTAATCCTCTGACCCTGGCCTAAATTTTTTGTTTATAGAAACTCGTATCATTACATTTAAGTCGTTTACATGTCATTATAAATCCACATTTGAAAACATGTATAGAGGCCAGGCATAGTAGTTCACACCCCTGGGTAATAGCGATACATTATCTCCATAAAAAAATAAAAAAAACTAGCTGGGCATAGTGGTGTATGCCTGTAGTCCGAGCTACTTGGGGGGCTGAGGCAGGAGGATTGTTTGAGCCTAGCAGTTCCAGGTTACAACGAACTATGATGGCACCACTACGTACGTTCTTGCACTCCAATAGCCCAGGTGACAGAGCAAGACCCTGTTCCCCACCCCCATCCAAAAAAAGTATAGCTATTGATATCTCTTAAAAATAAGTTGAAAGTCTAAAAGGCAATAGAACATTGCCTAGCTCTCGCTTAGAAGTGGTATGCCCACATCCCTTCACTACAAGCCTGTTTTCCTCATTCTCTTTGAGGATTTCATATGGTCCAATGAGAGAATACACATAATGTGCTGGATAAATGCTAAAGTGACATATTAATAAGAGGACATATGCTTAGTGCTTGAAAAAGATAATGAAATTTGGATAAAATTTAAAATTTTGAGCTTATTGCTGATTTCCCCACATTTCTTTATATACAATATATATTCTATAACTTGTGGAATGAGTACATGAATATTCTAAAGCAGTTCATTTTTGTATATTACTTTGCTGTCCATATTTTACAAAGTTACATTGAACACTTTGCTCATTGCATCATAAACATGCTTACATGTCTTGACTTACATAATCTTCCTAACTAGTGTGCCTAGTACTTTTTCTGAGGGTTCACCTATTTGTTGAGATTTTTAGGTTATATGCAGTCTTTTGCTATTATTCATAATCCACCAAAGAACGTCTCTGTACAAAAATTTATTTACTTGAGTTATTTGCAGGAGTGGGGGTCCAGGGAGCCATCCAAGCTGGGATATATGTGAGAGTGAATGAGGATGCTAGTCATAGGCCAGGACGAGGACTGCCCTGGCAAACTGAGACATATGACAGTTATGGTAAAAAGGCTTGAAGAACATCACTACTATTTTATCCTGCCATACTTTCAATTAGTAATCATAGCAGTTAACATATTGAATGCTTATTGTATGATGGTATGTTTTTAATTAATTTAGTCCTAGGGATAACCACCTGAGGAAGATCCAATCGTCACCCTCATTTTACACACTTGGAAATGAAATACAGAGATGTTACGTAAACTGCTCAAGGTCATTCAGGCACTAAGCAAATGAGCAGGGTCTGAAAACAAGTAATATGATTCCAGATCTGGAATTCCTAACACTACCCCTCACTATGGGCAAAACTACAAAACCACCAATTCTCAGTGCCACCAACGGTATATTATGTAATTTTAATCTCAATGCCATCATCACTGGGCATTATAAATTTACATATTTTTAAAACAATAGCCCTTAAATTTGTTTTATTTTTGCATTTCTTTGATTAATAGCTAATATTTATTGTGCCAAGAACTGTTCTAGGCTTTTAATATAAAAATTCACTCAACTCTCTCCATAACCTTGAGTAGAAATTAAAATAACCCCATTTTATGCTTGAGGAATATGAAACACAAGAGGTAAGTGACTTGCTAAGGTCACATAACATAACTGAGAAACCGCAGAGCTGGGATTCAATCCAGGCAAGTGGGCTCCAGAGCTAGGAAATCTGCTCTATTATCTATTACTCCCATTTCCTAAGAGTGAACTGCCCCAAGGTACAGAAATATAAAGCCAGCTAAGAATGTTGACTAGGCTCCATTTTAACCAAAAAAGTAAAAACTTTTATAAGAAATTAATTACATACTAGATTTAGTGAAACTGCATGAAGAGCTGGCATTTTCTACTCACGAACAGAGTAAAACTTTCTAGTTTCTACATACAATGTTCAATCTCTAACATTCACAGTACTGGAGTCATTCCTTCAGCTAGCACGATCTTGCTGGTAGACCTTCAGTAAAGGTCTGTTGTATTGCTGACAACTAGCACAATGCACTAGAAAAAACACCAGACTGGGAGTCAGGAGTCCTGGTCCCAGCTCCTGCTAAAACCAACTGTGTGAGTTAATTTCTTCTGGATCTCATCTGAAGGTTGCTGGGAGCAAATTAAAAAAAAAAAAAAAAAAAAAAAGTGGCTGGGCACGGTGGCTCACGCCTGTAATCCTAGCACTCTGGGAGGCCGAGGCAGGTGGATGGTTTGAGCTCAGGAGTTCTTGCTCAGCCTGAGCAAGAGTGAGACCCCTGTCTCCACTAAAAAATTGAAAGAAATTAGCTGGACAACTAAAAATATAAGGAAAAAGTTAGCTGGGCATGGTGGTGCATGCCTGTAGTCCCAGCTACTCGGGAGGCTGAGCCCAGGAGTTTGAGGTTGCTGTGAGCTAGGCTGACACCACGGCACTCTAGCCCTGGCAACAGAGTGAGAGTCCGTCTCCAAAAAAAAAAGAAAAAAAAAGCGAGCTGGAGTACACTGGATGGTAAACACAGCACTGGACTTTTACTCTTTGACACTAAAAATTCAGGACAAATATTCCATGAAAAACAAATAAACATTTCTCAGGACAAATATTCCATGAAAACAAAATAAACCCTAGGAAAGAACGTAGGTCAGATTGTCAATTTCACCACCGAAGGCCCACAATGGAAGCTGACATAAATTTGCATGTTATAGCTAATGCTGAAGAAAAACTCTAGTGGTTCCAACCTTTTCTTTTGGTGAGAAACTACACTGGCATTTTCATTTAGTGCTCTCTAGAGAGGAAAACTTCATATAATATAGATTTATCCTTTGATGGTCCCATAATGTATAGCAGGAGTGAAATTCTGATGTATTTTGTACTCCTACAGAATCTTTAACTGGAGAATTTCCAAATGCTCTGTGAAGGCTTTCAAACATACATCACCATTATATTCTATGTATGCCTGGGCCTGCATAAATTTACCTGTTTCTCAACCTTAACTCCTGCCCAATCTTACCCCAGAAAGTTAATGGGCCCCAAACCTTTAGGTCTTGCCAGCTGCACCGACTTGACAAATTCTCCACAATAAGTCTGTACTCTGTGCGGGTAGGAGGGCCATATTTATCTCGGCCACTTCTTCTATAACCATATCCACCTTTGGAAGGTTCAAATACATGAGATTACTTCAGTGGAAGAAAAGGAAAAAATGACACAGCACATATTCCCCTTAAATATATCATTTACTCCCACCCAAATAATAGCACATATATTAACTCTATTCCCACCCGTAATTCTAAACTAGATTTTAAAAAAGGCAATCAGTTAAACATAAAAATTTAATTTATAGAGTTGTAAGTATACATATTCATTAATATTTATATTTAAGATTAACATGCATGAAATTAAAAACTATTAACAATTTAGAAATAAGTAACCAAATTACTAAATCAGTTACTGGTGTTACTCACAGTGATTAAAGTTTTGTGAATATTTTATATGAAAAAAAGATTTTCAGGCACCTATTTCAGTTTAATCTCATCTGTGTCTAACCCTTGGGATCCTCACCACCCAGGTCTAATGGGGAAAGGTTGCGGTCGTCACATGGCTTCCTGTTTTTGGTCAGCCAAGGGCCACAATGGTTCAAAGAGCCACGCATGGAAAGGTAACCCAAGGTCAGCAAATGGAACAGGCAGTCATCTTAGCCTCAAAGGATTCTTTTAATTAAAACATTGAGGTCTTTGTTAAATCTATGTTAAACAATTGCATTACAGAGAAAAAAACAACACAAACACACATCATTAAACATATTTATAAAGTATTAAAACAAGAAATTTATGTCATTAATTTAATTAAAATTAAATATTATCAAAGATGTTTATTTGCAATTCTACATTTAAAAAGATACATAATTTATAAAACAAATGGCATAAACATCAACACATTTAAATGTAATAATTATTTTAAAAATTAACATTTAATAACAAAAGCATGTCATTGATACAAATATGCCCTTTAAATGCTTACTGCGTCCAGAACCGTAACTGCCATCTCGACGTGGACCGCGGGCATGCTCAACAATTACTCGCTCACCACAAAGGTCTTTGCCATTCAGTTCATAAACAGCATCATCTGCATCACGCAGATCATCAAACTCCACAAAACCATATCTAGAAGAGAGCAAATAAACTCCTGGTTGGCACCATTCTGACATCCAGCTTCACCAACATTAAAGAGAAAACAATGAGGTTCATGCTTAGCAAAGGTTAGGTGGGTTTTGCAAACTAAGGATCAGCTTTCTCTTCTCTTTAGCTGACACACCACTTTGCTTTGTGCCAACAGGCACTGCAAGAGGAAGGGAGACCTCTCAAGGCAGACTCCTATCTTTCTAGTAGGCAGCTGGCTAGATACAGAGAACACTTCTTCTGTTCCCCATGAACAATGAGATCTACATTCAGGCACTGTGGATTGTTAAATCATGTTCAGAATAACACACTAGGTAAAAATCATACTGTCTTAAATCTCCTTTGTGAAAGGAAAAAAATTTTTTTTAAAGTTCTTGTTCCTCTACCTAAACAAATCAGTCACAAATGAATTAACTGCTATAGAAATTATCAGTGAAAAAAAATTGGAGCTATTTACTTCCCTGTAAGATTCTAAATTCATCTCCAGATAGGCTGGAATTCTGTAAAATCTATATACAACTAGGCAAACTTCTTCACGTGGCATTGCTAGAAATTTCCCAGCAAAAAGGTTTGGTGGTTTAACACATATCCAAAAGAAAACACCCCCCACCCCAAATCCTATTAATGCCTATTAAAGAGTACAATTTATAAAACTAACACATGAAATTTATAAGATACTTACAAGCAAGATTAAACAAATGTCCTGTACACTGTTATCGACAAACATTTAGTTTGGCTAACAGCTGTGAAAAGTCTAGCTTTGTGATCACTGACTATGTTTAAAACTAAAACCATCTTACTGATCATACCTAATTACAAAGGAAAGTTATAAGCAATTTTTTTAAACTTTAACAAGGCTGTGTACACAGGCAAACACTCATAGTGTTCTTTGCATTTAAACATACTGACACTAAAAACAGGTTATAAGACTTGCCAGAGGTTCATCCAGCCTGCTGACAAAAAAATATTCCAGTTTCTTTAGCATGTAATGCTGTACTCAGCAACATGTTAAGTGACAGAACTCAGAATTGTTGAAGTTTTCCTTTACTAAAGAGTTCCTTTCATATAAGAGTCTCTCAAGGTGACAATGTGCTAGGTTACAACATGTAGGTTACAACATGAGGGTTCTTTATGCTGAAATGTTTGAGCGGCACTGAATCTAAACTCCATTTAAAAAATGTAACACAGACACACTCAGTTATTTAATGGCAAGTGTTTTGCAGTAACGTAATTCAGAAGCCACTTGGCTCAATTTATGGACTGTGAAGTCTTTAAAAAAACAGTTTCACGCTTCCATAGGCTGGAATTGCTGAGAAGCTTAGTAAGAATGATTTTGAACATGCTGTTATATTTGACAAGGCAAGTAAAGCCTCTTCAAGTCATTGACTTATGCTCAAAAGTGCTTTACAGTCACTAAAAATCTGTAATGGAGAATATATTGTAGCTGCTTTTTCCTCTCCTAGGTAGGATGGACCATCAGGAAAATCATACTATTATTTCAGAGACAACATTTAAAAAAAAGCAAAGAAAAAGCCAAATATAACTACTTTTTACTTTGGTTTATCTCTTAATATGTAAAATACAAAAAAAAGGGTGCCTTTTCCTTAATTTGCTCGTCAAGACCAGGCCTGAGTCTGCTTTGCCCACAGTACCACTGCTCCTGGCATCACGTAAAAGTGTAATGCCAAGCAGACAAGAAGAGGGGACATTTGGCATGGGCACGAAAGGCATGGCTCCCACTCCCCCAAGAGTCACCTGCTGGCTCAGCAGTGTTCAATGACCAGAACTGATCTAATTTGATCTCAGAAGGACAACACTGACTCCTTAGGATTAAAGAAATCACAGGAAAATGCAAACTGTCTTCTTCAAAATAGTTAAGATTCAAAACTACTGGGGGGGGGGAGTCACAGAATGCAAGACCCTAAGCTCTGCAGGTCAACAGAGATAGAAATCCCACTGACTGCTTATGGTAAGTGATATTTCTGTCAGACCTACATGGGAATAAATGCTCCCAGACTCAAAATCATCCCGCCAGCGTTCATTCTGTTCCAAAGCTTACAAGCAGAACTTATCCTGACCTTTCAGGGAAAGCAATGACGATCTGTTCAGTGGAGGCACAATAATTTAAAAATAAAAATTAATGCTCAGACAGACCAATCTTTCTTTGCAAGAAGATGGAACATCTCATCTTGCCAATGAAACTCTTCCCTGAGTTGTAGGGACAATGTGTGATATTATAGAAAAATGACCCCTACAATCCCTCCCTAACATTTACTTCTAAAAATTCCCCAAGTAGGTCACTTTGTAACCATATTTTTGGGGTATCCAAGTCACTTATTAAGTTAGTTGACATGAGATCAAATTTATTTTACAGGAGAATTTTGGCTATTCTTTTGTGAAAAGCCACAAAATCTATTTGGAACATTTTCATATCAATGTCCAGTTCAAGGATCAAATCAGACATCTGTCATTTTTCTCTGCCACAGACATGCTCAGGTGGCAAGAGGCAGTTTGAAGATCAAAACAAATATCCTCCCACGCAACAAACCATACCTGATAGGGACTCCTGTTCTGAGAGTAAAGCAAAGACCAGAACAGCATATTTGGTTGTGTCTACCAAATTACCGTTGATTTAGACATGCTTTAATTGAAGGCTAGCTCTATTTCATTCAAGAGGTAGAAGTAATGGGTCCCCCAAATAAGGAAGACTAGCTAAAAACAAAATGTTACCTAACACTGACTAAATACTCTTATATTAGGCAATGATACCTTGTTTAATATTCATAGCACCCGAGAGCCAGCTGCTAATATCTATTTTACAGATGAAGAAACTGAGGCATTGAGTTTTTTTATGCATAACTTGTAAAAAAAAAAAAAAAGGCAGAGTTGGCATTCAAAGCCTGTGGTTTGATACCAGAGCTGAAACTCTTTTAACTATTTTTTTTTTTTTTTTTTTTTAGACAGAGTGTCACACTGTTGCCGGGGCTAGAGTGCCATGGCGTCAGCTCACAGCAACCTCAAACTCCTGGGCTCGAGCAATCCAACTGCCTCAGCCTCCCAAGTAGCTGGGACTACGGGCATACGCCATCATGCCCGGTTTATTTTTCTACATATTTTTAGTTGTCCAGCTAATTTCTTTCTATTTTTTTAGTAGAGAAGGGGTCTTGCTCTTGCTCAGGCTGGTCTAGAACTCCTGAGCTCAAACTATCCACCCGACTCGGCCTCCCAGAGTGCTAGGATTACAGGCGTGAGCCACCGCGCCTGGCCTACTCTTTACTATTAAGACTGGAGCAGCAAGGATTGGCCTGGGTTCTTCTCCTGGTTCTGCAATAAACCAATTCTGAACATCATATTTAAATAGTTCTGTTTCTGTAGGTCTTAGTTTATTCATGAAATGAGGAAGCTATACTACCTACTACTAAGGTTTTTCTTAACATCATGATAGATAAATGTCTTTTAAAATCAATCTAAATATTTCTTTTGTGCTTTGTAGCAAATAACATGAAACCAATCTCTTCTCTCAGAAAGTACCCTCCTTTTGAATTCATTGCCAAAGTAAGGAGGGATATAAAATACACACCTGTGTATGCACACTATTACACGTATGCACGTGTATATATGATATATATACACGTATCTCTGGTGTGACCTGTGACTAAGCCTCACAAAACACAACCCAAGGGGTAAATTTCTCTAACTGCAGATACCCTTCTTCTGCTCTATTAAAAACAAAGAACATCTTTCAATAATTCTAATACAAGAATGAAGAGAATGAAGGAATTCAGGAGAAGGAATCTAAGACAAATTTAAAAAACCCAACCATAGCAGGGATTGACAAAAACGCAAATAGCCCTCCATTACGCCTCATCATACTCTCAGATGCCACACCTTTTTGTCTTTATCCCCTATGTATATGAAAGAATAAGAAGTATGGCCTTACTAGTCAATAAATAATACTCTTTGATTAAGAGAAAAAACTCCTTTCTTCAACCTTTCTCTCCTACAGTTTAAGTATTCCTAATCTGAAAATCCAAAATCTGAAATGCTCCCAAATCTGAAATTTTCTGAGTGCCAACATGACACTCAAAGGAAATGCTCACTGGAGCAGTTTGGATTTTTGGATTAGTGATGCTTAATTGTAAGTATAATGCAAATATTCCTCCCCTCCCCACCAAATCCCAAACACTTCTGGTGCCAAGCATTTCAGATAAGGGATACTCAACCTGTATGGCCTTTCCCCATACTGTTTTCTTCTGGTCACATTCTATCCTGACGAATCAAGTCAAAAGAATGAGGGGAAGGTGCTGTCATTTTCCTGCTAAAAAATGTAGGCACCATGATTTTTATCATGTATATACAGGTATCTGGACACCACAAACAAAAGCCACACTGAATCACATGGGCTGTTCTAAACTTTAGTCCATTCTTATCCTGTTGCCAATGCTCTCAATGCTCTCCTCTTCCTCATTCAACAGCTATTAATGTACTGCTCAGGCTATCAGCCAGCACTCTGAAAAGAGAGAACTGGAATAATGTTTTTTAAACTAAGGTACTCCAAGATGACTACTACTTTTTTTTCCGAGACAGGGTCTTGCTCTGTCACCTGGGCCAGCATGTAGTGGTATCATCATAGCTCACTGCAACCTCAAACTCCTGGGCTCAAGCAATCCTCCTGCCTCAGCCTCCCCAATAGCTGGGACTGTAGGAACGTGCCACTACGCCTGGCTAGTTTTTTACTGAAGACTTCAATTTTGGAAATGTTAACCACACTTCTTTACCCAAGAATTATCTGAGCTCATATTGTTACTGATCTTAATAGCCTGCACCAATGGTTCCAAATACCACTATGCCTGCCCTTCTTCTCTCTGTATGTTCCATTGAAGAGGATGTAGAGTTATCTCACCCTTTTCAGAATGGTTTAGAGTCACCTCTGTCTTCCAAACATCTTCACTCAACAGGGAAGCTGAAGAAAAAGTCCTCCCGGAACGATGATGTGTATGATTTACTCTAGAAATAAGCTGATCAATGGCTAACTGGGCCAGGTGTGACTAAAGGGGTGCTCAGTACCAGAAACTGTTGGGGACTGGATATGAGGAGCAAGGGAAAGCAAGCCTCCATGCGTGTGACCACGGTCACCCACCAACACTGCTTACCGAGGGGCATGCCTTGGATGATCTCTCTATAAGAAAAATGTGCCCCTTTCCACGGTGGATCTCTGCTCACCTTTGTCCTAAAACTGTGCCACATGCTTTTCTTTGTATGTGGACATGACAGTCCTCAGCCAACCATCAGCAGGATGTGAGTTTTGTTTTCCCAATGTGGTGAGCCATTCCCACATTCACTCATTTTCCTTGTAAGAACCGAACCTCTCCATGGCTGGTCAGGATTAGGGATGTTGCTGTAGCCAAGGAAAAATTTTCATCTGTTGAAGTTAACCCACGGGGTGGCGTGAGCCCTCAATCTAGAGTCAGAAGAACTGTACTTTAAGGGCAGAGCCCTTAAATCTACCCTGAAAGAAATGGCATTCAGTGAACAGGAATCAAACAGCTTTCTTTCAAAGCACTCAGCGTTGGTACCATGCTTCAGCCAACTTGGTCTTATGAGGTGAAAAAAGTTAGGACACATGGACAGGACAGTAATAAAAATCAGTTAATTCTTGCTGTCTGCATAAAGTACTTGGAAAACTATAGAAAGACACTTCTGCAACCAACTCTAGCACTCAGACGAGGCCAACTCAAACAAAAAGCTTGAGCATGAGAACAGTGTCACTGCTCCGATTCCACAGGTGTGCAACACTCCAGGGAAGCAGCGGCCAGGCCCACACGGTAGAATTAACCGCTGTCACATTTACTGCTTGGGATCAGTGATTATGGTTGCAATTTGACTTTCCTGGTAACAGAGGGTTGTTTATAACCCACAAGTAGAAGCTGCTACCACGTGAAGTCAGTTCCGGAGATCCTTTCCTATCCTGAGATGGGAAGGAGGCTGCTCTGGGCTTTCTGGCCTCCCTGTCTTTCAGTCTCAGAGGAGGGAGGGCCATCAAGGCCACCCGGAGAGGGTGGATGACTTACCCGTGCTCACTGAGTGGCAGAGCTGGGGTGCGACTTCAGGGCTCACCATTACCCAGTCTGGGGCTCTTTTCACGTCGGCAAACTGGCAGTTCCCGCACACCAAGAGCTCTCTGATTAGAGCTAGTGTGGATTCCTGGTCTGCAAACGTTGGCCACAGCTCAGTCTGCACTTGATCTTTCCCCACCTTCAAAGAAGAAAACCTACCTCATGATTTCTCTCTCCCGGATCCCCTGACCATTCATTCCCAACAACCTTGTAATCACTTCTGACTATTCCTGTCTGGCTGTCCACTGGATCTACTGCCAAGTTCTACAGTTTCCTCATTTTGCTGGGCCTTCGGACTGTCTCTACCTTTTTGATTGATTTACATAATTTTAGGTTATAGCTGTTTTTACTCAGTCAACTTGTCTCTACATTGTAGCAGGGAAAGTCAGCTGTTAAATTCCTTTTGCTGGTAGGTTTCTAATGACTCCTAAATATCTTTGTTTATGTCATTCTTTAAACCAGGAGCACCTTGACTACAGGAAGCCCAATAAACCTGCCTGAGTCCAATTATCTTAGCACTTTCTTTTAGTTTTAGTACTTCTATTCAATTTTATCTTTTACATGGCAATGTTTTGCGGCTTTTTAAGCCTTATTTGTTTCTTTGTGCTAATCTTCTCATTTGATTATGAGCTCTTTAATTATAATAACAAAGGCTAATACCTCTGTTGGGTATTTATCACAGTGCCTGGTACACAGTAAATAATTTATCCATAACATTTCATTCATTCCTCATGAATGAAATGTGAAGAATGTATTATTTATTATTGTTCTCATTTTATAATGAGAGATTAAGGCCTGGAGACGCTAAATAACTTGTTCATTGTGAAGGAGCTCGTAAGTGCTAGAGCTGGATTTGAACCCAGACCTCTGGCTCTAAATCCCCAGCTTTAAACTGTAAGGTTTCACTGCTTTTTAAAGGCAGATGCTTTTCCTTCTCTCCCAGTCCTAAGTATAATCTTTTTCATTCAACAAATGCTACTGCTTGACTTAAGGATCCTAATCTCAGATAAGCCAGGCTGTAATAAAATTTTGTGATACAGCAGGGTGAAGCACCTCTAAGCTGGGGGTATGTGACAACCAGGTTACTTTCACTCTTGTCTTTTGGTTCCCATTAGCCAGTGTCAGCCATCTGGTCCTTCCGAAAACATGTGTGGGTTCAGAACATAACAGACTAGAAGAATAGAGGAAAAATAAGATTATTCTGTGCAATCCCCATTCTGGAGGTCCCATATCCACCCCTAGAGTCTCTGACTTTGGTTCTAAGCCTTGGCAAAAATTAGACCAGCATAGAGTAAATGGAGAGTTGGACCTAGACATGGTGGATGTAAATGGATATTGACAATATTATGTATTTAAGAATGCACTGAATTAGCTTCACAAGAAATGGTGACTGGGACCAAAAATTATAAATATAAGCATGAATGGTGGGGGGAAAATGGGCCAGAAATCAAAGAATACTAGAAAGTTTATAGACTTCCAACTATTTGAGGATTATAGTAGCAACCAAAAAAGTATTTTGTAGATAAGAATCTAAGATCTGATTTAATTTTGATTACCAAATTATTGTTAAAACAATTACTCTAGTCCACTAGTCTTTCCTTCTTCAAATTCCTTTGTAATTGTAACTACTCCTATTTTTCTGAATGTCTTACTACATACCATGCATTATGCTAAGTGCTTCACACACATATGCATTCAATTTTCACAACTGTGAGGTTTACTGCTATTATCTCACAGATGAAGAAACAAAGTTAGAGCAGTGTAATAACTTGCCAATGCTAACCCCCAAATATCTGGAATTCTTCAAAACCCAGGTCCTAACCTAAAACCTACATTCTGCCACAATGTTCTACTGCCTCCTATACACCAATGGAAACAAGTGGTCCATCAGACCACAAGCTGTAGGAGCACGGAAAATCAATTTCATTAAATTATGTGCTGTAGTGTGGAAGACAAATGCCCACAGGAATATTAGCATCTTACGAGAAATATTCGGTGGCAAGAAAATATCACTTCTGCATCTGTTGTGTGCTGACACCAATAAGCTGTGAACATTTATTTTCTACTAATGGAACCAAACCTACAAATAATCAAAATTTTAATAACAGTCTAGGAAGATAGAGGAAAAAAGGTAATAAATCATTAAGAAAACTATATCTCAACAATGAGGATACAAATAAATATATTAGTGGGAAAATTAAACTCGTGATCCTCCTTTCTGACCAAGTAAATTATTTGTTGAAAAAAACCTCTAATTATGAAGAAATAATCAAACTCAAGCCCATGGTATGAGTCCAAATTGCAGATGTCAGCTATGTCTAAAGGAATACATATTCGCATACTGACGTGAGGGAAACAAAATAGAAACAAGCATTATCCTAAAAGTAAGCAATACAACAAAATCCCTGCAGAATAGGAGGACAAGAGGAATCTGCATCAAATCTGTATTTAGTCTTACTTTGTAAGTGTTCTATGACCCTATCTGCCAACTCGTTTTAACCATCCAGAACTGTGTCAAAAATGAACTAAGTCTGCTAAGCTACTTCGCTTTTACTAGGCTGCCACCTTATTCCCATCCTATAAAATGGGACTACCCAGAAAGCAACATACCTGCAAATAGTTTGTGGATCAAACTATCACCACAGTAACCCCATCATACGAAACGCATTATTTTGATATTTTAAAATCAACATGGCTTTCCTTGAAGGGGGGCAAACACAAGCACCTGTGTCCACTTCAATTTTCTGACAGTTACCAACACTAAGGATAAATGAAATTAAAAGATCTCACAAAAAGAGGGAGTCAACCATTCCCTGATGACATGTTATGGTTCACAAAGACTCAATCACAAATTAAAAACAATTTGAGGCCAAGCTCGGTGGCCCAAGCCTGTAATCCCAGCATTTTGGGGAGGCAGAGGCAGGAGCATCGCTTGAGGCCAGGAGTTCGAGACCAGCCTAAGCAACATAGTAGGACCCCTGTCTCTTCAAAAAAATAGAAAAATTAGCCAAGCATAGTAGCTTGTGCCTGTGGTCCCAGCTACTTAGAAGGATCCCTTGAGCCCAGGAGTTTGAGGTTACAGTGAGCTATGATAATGCCACTGCACTATAGCCTGGGTAATAGAGTGAGACCTTGTCTCAAAAAAAAACAAACAAACCCAATTTGAAAAAACTAAAGAGATGAAAGTCATATTACCAATTTAGAATAAAACACTTGGGATATAAAACAGAATTACCACATCTGTTACTTTTACTTACTTAATGAAATAAAGGTTTACACTCAGCAGACAGCACTACTTGATTCCACACCAAAGCTACAAACAAAACCAGTTCATACTTACCTCCAAAACAATACAACG
>CAUYSK010012028.1:0-10720 GCA_963575035.1 Avahi laniger | reverse complement strand
TAATCCTAGTTCTCTGGGAGGCCGAGGTGGGCGGAATGTTTGAGCTCAGGAGTTCGAGACCAGCCTGAGCAAGAGCGAGACCCCGTCTCTACCAAAAATAGAAAGAAATGAATTGGACAGCTAAAAATATATAGAAAAAATTAGCCGGGCTTGGTGGCACATGCCTGTAGTCCCAGCTACTTGGGAGGCTGAGGCAGTAGGATTGCTTGAGCCCAGGAGTTTGAGGTTGCTGTGAGCTAGGCTGACGCCACGGCACTCACTCTAGCCCGGGCAACAGAGTGAGACTCTGTCTCAAAAAAAAAAAAAAAAAAAAGAAAGACGGATAGGGCATTTTATCTAAGACCTGTAACCAAGGAAGCCATTTGGTGCCCAAGGCTGATTTTCCCCAAGAAGCAATGGATCTGTTGCTTTAATAATTGTGACCGGGAAGGCCCCAACATGACAGTACCACCTTCTTTCTGATAGGTTTTAAAGCACGTCCTTCAAAGACTGCAGTGACAGTGCTCTGAAGTTCCATGCTGGCGCGAGCAGCGACTGTGCCCAGGCTTTGATTGCAAGAGGATGCAGGGCGGCTTTCTCCTAGGCCTGCGTGTGAGAACACCCGTGCAGCTGACGTTCCCCCAGAAAGTTACTTAGCTGTTGCCATGATTTTTCTTCATCTTGTTATCAATAGTGTATCCATTCTCTAACAAAGGGTGACATTTACGCAGTAATGCTGGAATATTTTTGAGGAGGAATTTCAATTGACAAGGTTATATATAATGTTCCATTTTCCTTTCTTTCTCACTCCAGCTGGTTGACTCACAGATCTCTAATCAGGCACCACCCGTTGCTATGAATAAACACTTTCTGGAAGGTCTGAAAGGCCAGACTAGTAAATGCGCCATTTTCCTGTTGTGCCTCCTTGGGCAAAGCCTAAACCTCCACCTCTGTACAAAGGAAATACTATTTTCACTGTGGAGTGGTTGGGAGGATAAAAGTGAGGAACTAGATGGGACAGTCCCTAGCACAGAGCTTGGTACATGTTTGGTTTGTAGTAAGTTTACTTTCTGTTTCCCGTCTTCCTTTCCTGACTTTAAGGGGCCGAGAGACCTCATAGTCTCATTCATCCTGCGTCCGGAGTGAGCCAGCGTGCCCTGTGGATGAAGTGTGAAGACGGACTTTCCCAGAGTGCCTTCTGGAAATCACACGTGGGCCCCCAGGGCATTCAGCATCCGCACTGAGAGGGTTTCTCTCCGTGCGGCGTCCTGGCTCATACATACCTTGTGGAGGGGGGCGTGGCTGCGGCTGTCCTAGCTGAGGTCCCAGCTGGGCTTGCCCTGGGGACTTTGCTGATTTCGTCTGCGGAGCCTAGAGCAGGAGAAGAGAAAAGAGGCCTGTTGACCTCACCACAGCCATTGACTTCCTGGGTGGGAGCGCAGTATTTGTAGAGAACTTACTCCTGAGATAAGACTAACATAAAGTGTACAGTTCCGGGGTGTCCAGCGTAATGAAGTTCTGCACGTGTATACATGGGTGTAACCACAGCCCAGATCAAGACATAGAACATTCCCCTGGAGAAGGCTGTCCCACGTGCCCCCCCAGGCAGCAACCCCCTCATGTATAACCATTACTCTAGTGTCTATTGTCATAGATTAGTTTTTGTGGGAAGAGCGGGGTTTTTGAGACTTGCTTTTCCAGAAAGCTAGGCAGCTGGCAAACTGTTTGGAGAATAATCTGGTGGTCCACGGTGCAGGCTGTGGAGGGGAGGGGCTACGGGAAGCTTGCCGAGGTCGGGGGGAGGGGGGAACGGAAGGCACAGTGGTCTCTATTGACTGCTGCCCTGGGAGCACACAGAGGGCACGTGTGCACATGCGCTCTTGCACGCGTGTGCACACACACATCCTGTTCAGGCACAGCAATGGGGCACGGAGGGTACGGCTGTCAATAATCTCTGCCCACAGACGCCCAAAGGCCAGTTGGGACGAGATTGTCCTCCCCAGGGTGGCGGAGGGAGGAAGGGCCCCTGGAAGCCTCCCGCATTCTGCCGTCGGGGCTGGCTGCGGATGCTCTCCGCGTGCCTGGGCTCTGTCCACCCCTCAGGTGGTTCCTTCCTGGGGTGTCTCCTTTGGGTCCAGGGTCTGCCCATCCCCAGACAGCCGGTGTTCCTTGCGATTGCAAAGTCTCCTTTGTTCCCGAGGCCCTTACCCAAGGTCTCAGGGGCGAGGGCACCGTGCCTCCCGGCATCAGGAGTTGGCTCATTTTGGAGACGACAAGGTCGGCCATCAGCTGCTTGTCCTCTTCCACGTGCTCTCCGATCAGGGGCATCGAGCTGTCCATGACCTGAGGGAACAAAGGAGTCTGAGGGACCCCCAGGCCAGGAGAGCCTGGCTGTTGGGCAGCGCATCCAGGAGTGCTAGCTCGGGGCTCGGGACAGAGGTGACCGCCAGATGGCGACGTCCTCCATGCAAACCTCCCGGCAGGCTCCTCCCGCTGGGACCGGGCCCCGCGGAGACCTCCAGCTCCCTGGTGCGGTTCGTCCAGCCTACAGCAGCCCGGGAGCCTCTGCTGACCTTCTCTGCACTTTGCTTTGGGGAGCCGCTCTCCACCCCCTCCTTTCCCACCCTGGCCCCCTCCCAGGCTTGGGGCTGGCCTCCTCTGCCTTGGCCGAGGTCAAGGCTGTCCACAAAGCCGGAAACAGTGAAGGTGGGGGCTCGATCAGGACAAAAAAATGACACAGGCTGGAGCTGACCCAGAGTTCGGAGGGAAGAGGGAAGAGGAAAGGCCTGTTCTCTGGGGCCCTGGAAGAACACAGGCCAGGGGCGAAACCCGTTCCCCAGAGAGCTGGGCTGTCTCAGAGGAAGCAGAGTGCTTGTACAGGGAGGCGGCCCCTTCTGCTCTTTGTGCAGATGGAGCAGCTGAGGCCCAGAAAGGGGAAGGGACTTGCCCAAGATCACGCAGGCCAGCGATGCAGGGGATTGCCCGGGCACAGGCAGCTACGGGAGGTCTTAAAGGGGTGTCTGTCAGGCCTTGGCAGATAAGCGAAATGGCTGGGTTTGTCACCGGCTCTCTCCTCCTCCACGGTAGGAATCCAGCCGCCTCCTCACCGGCTCCACCCCCGTCGCTCGCTGTCTTGTCTCCTGTTTTCCTGAGCTCTGGACTCACCAGGGTCTTGCTGCCCTCCAGGTCCTTATGCATGCCCTTCCCTCTGCCCACTCTTTACCTGGCTAACTCCTTCTCATCCAGCAGGGACACCTAGCTAGCCCTTCCTCCAGGAAGCCCTCTCTGACTGCACGAGCTCTGGCGAGCCACCTCGCACCTGTACTCCCGCTGTCCTCACTCTGGTTCTCCCACTGGACAGCTCATCCCACAGCGCTGCCATCTTCTCTTTACTGTGTCTCTACAACTGGACTGTGAGCCTCCAAGGTCAGGGAGGGGCCCTGTGTCCTGTTAAACATGTATACACTCAATAAATATCTGCTGAGTGGAGAAATCAGAGATCTTTGCAATAAGCTCTGCTCATAATAAGGACACTAACCAGTGCTATATTTTATTGAGCACTTACTGTGTGCTAAGCATTGTTCTAAGCGCTGGGTGCAGATGATCTTGCATAAATCTCGGACTGGCTCTTTGAGGTAGGGACTATTATTATCCTCATTTGAGGGTCAAAGAAGTGGCAAGTAGCAAGTTCAAGGATACATCACTAGCAACTCATGATGCTTGCATCTCACCAGGCTAATTCTCACCAAGCACTGGAACAGCTCCCTGTGGTAAGAGCTGGAAAGAGGAGATCTGGGTTCCAGGCCCAGGTTCTGCCATGGACTTGCCGTGTGATCTTGGGCGAGTCTCTTTTCCTCTACAGGCTTATTGTTTTCTCAACTGTGAACTGAGGGGTTTGGGCAGCTGCTAAGTCCCCACCAGCTGGGCCTTTTAGGGGTCTGCGCTCTAAAGCACCCACTGTGGTTGGGAGGCTGAAAAGCAAACTCAAGGGTGAGAATACAGATTCTAGCAGGGGCCTGAAGACTCTTCTTGAATTGAGCTCCTCGTGGGCTGGACCTGGGCTGGGACATCCGGGGACCCCAGTGCCCAGCACACGGACGGTCTCTCAGTGGACATTGGCTGAGTGTTACGGCTGTGGGCCGTCTCGAACGGACACGGGCTTCCTACGCCCTGTCTGTCCTCCCTCCCCCTGCCCCCGACACCCCTTTCTTTTCTGGTTTCTGTTTCCTATGTTCTCCGCAGTGGAAAACGGCCACCACAGGGAATTTTGGAATCCCCAGGGTAGACACAGCCAAAGGAAGCGGACACTCTGGTCTCCCCAGGGACACATTTTTCCAGTGAGCAATGTCATTCCCGGGACAGGTTAGAGGGGACAAGTTCAAGGGTCTTTCCCCTGAGTATTTCACTGTAAGGATCTCCACAAAACATTTCACACAAACTTTCTGTTCTCACCACAGACGTGGCTGAAGCAGCCAGTATTTTTAGATCTCTTCTCCTTTTTTTTTTTTCCTTACTGGGGGAAAATACCTTTTATATTCCTGGTAACAAGCTCTGCATCTTCCCCGACCCCACCCCAGACCCCAGAGCAAGGGAAATAACTCTGCAGTGTTTCTGTGAGGAAAAACAAATCTGAAAAGCCATCTTTCTTTCTGGAACATTTTTGAGATGTTGTTTTCTTGTTTTTTGAAGTCCAAGCCCACTACTTTGACTTTTTTTTTTTTTTTGTAATGTGAAAGGTCTTTCATCCCTGACTCCCTGAACGTCTGGAGGCAGGAAGCCCGGGCCCACGGACGCAGAATTTTTTTCTTCCTAAGAATGAAAGTTGAATTCAGAGAGGCAGGAGCTCACGGGCCAGAGGTAACGCTAATGCGAGGCCAGGGGTCCTTCACTGTTGACCACCTGCCACCTCTCTGGAGCGGAAGCCTAGGAGGCAGGGTCCCTGCTGCGCTGTGTTCACCCGGCTTGGGGGCTGGCGCCCCGAGTGGTGGCTCAGCGGATAGACGAGTGAGTGCTCGTGTGCCACAGCTGGGTTTGTGTCTGGGCGTCCCGCGAGGAGATGCGGAGGCAGGAGGGCCAGGTGGGGTCTCAGGAGATGCAGTGCCCCAGCAGGAGGGCCCTTGCCCCAGCCCTGGGCTGAAGCTCCCAGGATGTCCCCAGGAAGGTGGGGCACTGGCTCCCCCAGGCAGCGACTGTTCCCGGCCCCTCCGAGGGGGCCACTGGGGGAATCTCAGGTAGCGCAGCCACAGGGGAAGCGATTCCCGGACTTGAGAGAAGAGCTGTTTGCCATGTAGGACTGATCTGCTGACACAGACGCTACTCATCCGTGGGAGCTCCCGGCTTTTCTGGGGAGGGTAGAGACACGGTCCGTCCTGGACTGCCTCACCCCACCTCCAGGGAGCCACCCTGTGCAGGGGTGTGAGTGCCCTCCTGGCACGGCGGGCTCCCTCTCATTGAGTCGCCTGGTCCTGCTCGGCTGTGGTCCCCGGGGAGTGGGGCAGACATGAGGGCCTGGAGGACAGGCTGGCTCCTGTGGTCACCCCGGCCACGTGCTTCCCATCAGCCGCCCACGCCCCGGGGAGGCGGCAGCCGCTGGGCTCTCCCTCACGGGTCTTGGCCTTGCCTCAGCGCTGTCCCTCCACTGCGGCTGAGAAGGCCGTGGGGGGAGAGAGCTGAGCGGGCACCGGGGGTGTGCGGGGCTGTCAAGGTGGGGAGAGGACCGAGGCCTCGGAGGCCAGAGGGGTGTTTCCAGGGAAAGCAGTGGAGGGCCACGGTGGGGGCAGGGAGGGGAGGTGAAGAGGGACCACGAGGGACACGGGGGAGTCACAGAGGCGAGAGGAGGGCCTGGGAGAGGCACGGCCTGTAGGAAGGTCTTGAGAGAGATTCGGGGCCACACAGCTCCTCTGCCAGCTTCTCCCTTACAGTTATGTTAATATTTCCCCCACCTTTCCCTCTGGCCACACCCTGCACACCTGTGTCCCCTTCCCAACCCTCAGCACCCTGCCTTTGTTCATCACCCTTCTTCCCGCCAGCCTGCAAACCCCATATCTGTCGTGTTCAGGCTGCACCCTCAGAACTACACCCATGCCTGCCCATGGAGCCCCTAAGTTCATGTTTGTTGAGTGAACAAGTGATGGAGTCTCTGCACAGTGACCAGGGAGATATGCCCACTTTACACACCTGGATGTTGAGGAAATGGAAGAGGCCCAATGGGACAGAATCCTGCTGACCCCTGGCCAGAGGCTCTTCCCCTACCCCTAGGCCTGCAGGTTGGGGAAAGTTGCTAAACCCCATGCCCTGAGCTCTCCCTATTGGGCAGGAAGACTTTCAAGACAGCCTGGGGTGAGGATGAGGAGGCCTCAGAAGCTGCCCACTGAGGCCTGGGCTGTGTGCGCCCAGGCCAGGAGCCAGGACATAGCTCACCACGCTGGGGCCCGTGCCTGCATTCCCTGCTTCCCACACGCCTGCCGGCCCTGCCAGGCCGGAGAACCTGCTGGTGCACCCTCACCTCAATGATGTAATCTCTGCCATCCTTGCTGTGCACGGCCTTGACGGCACAGATGTCCAGGCCGCCGAACATTTCCGAGCAGCTGTCTACCCACAGCCTGTACCTGCAGGGACAGACAGACAGGCAGTGAGCAGGAGTGCAGGCAGAGGGCGCCGGGATGGGGGCACAGAGGGATAGAGGGGGAGACACACACAGAAAAACAGGCAGGGAGAGACAGCGACACACACGCGCCCAGAGATGGAGAGAGAGACAGAGACACGGCAAGAGAGACGGAGGGAGACAGAGAGGCCTTGGGAGAGAGGGGGGCAGGGACATAGATGGCCGGTGGCAGAGAGGCCCAGAGAAAGAACGCGAGAGAGCTGGACAGAGGAGAGAGGAAGGAGGAGGGAGAGAAGGAATGGGATCCCCACCCCCAGGACCCGGCTGGCCCCACGGCTGTGGGGGCTTGTCCTGCCCATCGGAGCCCACCGGACACCCAGCCGCCCCTGCGGCCCTTTCCCTTGGGAAAGCTGCTCGCAGGGCTCCAGAAATCCCTCCCAGGCTGTCCCCCAGTCCCAGAGCTGGTTGGGGACAAAGGGCACATTCTCCCCAGGCCCCGGGCGGCAGGCAGGGGAGCCTGGCAGGCTGCTCCCGCCTGGCCCCAGGGCCTGGCCCTCTGGACCTGCTGCTTTTGTTTCCTTTCCAGACACTCGAGGGCTGCAAGGCCAGTTTGCTTTGCTGGGGACAGATCTCAGGCTGGGCTTTGACCCTGCAACAAGGGGGTGGTTGTATCTGGAGAAATCTTCCCGGCTTGCATTTGGCTTCTCTTGTGGGCTGGATTTGGGAGTCACAGGGGACTTTGTGTCAATGTTCTTGCTTCTTCTCCCACTCTCCAGGGTCACACGGGGCACTCCTGCTCTCAGATCTCTTTGTGTCTCTGAGCCATAAGGCCTGGGATGATGAGGGATCACGGCTGAAGTGCTCTTAGAACTCTCTCGTCTTATCCACCAATGCCCACTGAGGCCCAGAGAGGGAGAGCGGCTTGCCCTTGTCACACAGCAAGGCAGTCTAGGGCCAGAATTACCCAGATCTCCCAGCTGCTAGTCCAGTGGTGTCATCCAGCTGTAGTGAGGAGCATGTGAGAGCTCAGAAGTAAAAGGAAGGAAGAAACTCACACCCATTGAGCACCTACTATGTGCCAGGGGATTAGCTCTCCATTCTTTCTGATCCCACCACAACTCTTATCAGGAAAGTTTTAACCCATTTCACTGAAGAAGAAACAGAGGCTCAGTGAGATTAATAAATGACTATGCGGCTTCTAAACCCAGATCCTATCCGATTCCAGAATCCGAACAGAACAGCCTTCTTCTCATTCTGAATGCATCCGGCCTGTCTCTCCTCACTCAGCATAGGAGATCAGGACCTGAATTCTTGCTGTTAATTCCTCAATAATTTGGGGGAGCCTCTCCCTCTTGCAGACTCAGTTTCCCTATCTGTGAAATGGGAAGGCCTAGATCTGATTCTGGTTGTATATCAGAATCACCAGGAGGGTTGAACAAACACACAAATAAATAGCCAGATTTGGGGGCTTCACTCTGTGTTAGAATAATTTCTGTAATTTTTTTTAAAGCATCCCATGTGATTCTGATGTGTAGCCACATTTGGGGACATCCTTTGGTCCTTGGAGCTGTAAGAGTCCTCTGGACTCTCTGATCGTTCAGGATCCCTGTATTCAGCACCAAGGGCTGATCTGTGGGGCACCGTGTGCTCAGGGAGAGCTGTGCCTTGAGACACACTCATAAATCAGGTTTCTTCTCAGTGGAAGGTGGAAGTCTGGGCCCAGGCACAGAAGCAATTGGTTTTGGAGGCTATTTTTAAATGATGAACTTCAGGGTCACCTGCTTGCTGTACCCTACGGGGCACAGGCACCCCAAGGTCCAGGAACTGGCCACAGTGTGGGAAAGGCTGGAGGATGTGGGGTCCTGCTCCCTGCAGCCAGGTGGGACAAGCACCAACCGAGCCACATCATTGGTTCTGCCCAGACGTCAGGCTACCTGGCAGGCAGGTGAGCCAGGTGGAGGGAGGGGTCTGTTCCTGGGTCCCCATATGGACTTTGCCGCTGTGGGGATGGGCCTGAGGAGCTCTGTCCAGGCCCTGGAGTCCGGGCCATGGCTGCAAAAAGGAAAGTGAATTCCAGACCCGAGCAGACTCACTCCCTGGTAGGTTCCTGCAGGGATGGCCCGCATGGCCTGGGACTGAGCAGAGCCAGGGAGATGGTGGTGCTGGGGACATCCGTGAGCAGCTCACGTTCGAGAAAGGCCATGGAGAAGAGGGCCATGACTGTCCCACGAATGCCCCTGGGGGAAGGGTGTGGCCAACTCAGGCCCTGTGATTCTGTACCAGGTCGAGAGCACCACCTCCGTGACACTGGGTAGCACAGGTGGGTTCCCAGGTTGACGGTAGCAGCTGCCCCGGAGTCAACGGGAAGGGAAGTGCTCCTCCCTGCCTCAGGCTGGCGCTGGGGAAGCTACTGCATCTCCGTCTCTCATTCAGTCCCCACAACTGCACTCTGACTTGGGTGACATTGCCTTCATCATGCATGAAGAAGTTCCGATCTGCTAATTAACGTACCAAGGTCACTCTGTGTGTGTTGCTGCAGGGGGTGGTCCCACTCCAGTCTGCAGGGGTGGAGACCTGACACAGGCCTAGCCAATCACAGCATTGCAGCTTCCTGGGCCATAGTGATTGGTTTGGGATGGTCATGTGACTTACGCCAGGCCAATCAGTAAGTACGGCTCAATTCCAGGCTTTGGTTGAAACGGTTGGGAAAGAGACATTTTCTTTCTGCTGGTGCTGTGAGAATGGAAGCCCGGAGCCTCTATGGGCCACCATTTGAGACAACCTCCTCCAATGACACCGACATAGGAAAAAGCTGAACCAGGGTGGGTAGAGAAGGAGTCCTAAAGCCTTATCTGCCCCTGTACCTCTGGAGTTTTCAGTCACATGAGCCAGTAAATCCACCTTTTTGCACAACCAGTTTGATGTGTGTTGTGACACTTGCAACTGATACAGAGTTCTTAGAGAAAGTAAGGGACTCTTTTTATCCTTTAGTGCTCAGTACAACGTGGCATGCAGTAGGTACTCAATAAATGTTTACTGAACAGAGCTTTCTGGCTCCAACGCCCATGCTCTGTCCACTATTATTGCATGCGTGCAGGTAGAGGTCACCCGGCTCGCAGGCAAGAATGCATGTGTGTGGCCCTGAGACCAGGTGACTCAGCCTTTTTTCAAAGGAGGCTGGAGCACAGCAGTGGCCAAAGGGAGAAAGACCCGAGGGACCTGCAACCAGAGTGCACCCCCGAAACATGCATGATTCATGGGAAGTCAGCCTCTCCCTATTTGCACTGAGACGGAAGTCAGTCTGAGAGGAGTGGACCCTCCAGCATCCCTGCTTCTCTAATCAGGATGCTTCCTGGCAGCTCTCGGAGCACAGGGACTGGCGAGGGCTCCCTGCTCTCTTCCTGAAGCAGCCGGGCAGGGCCAGAAAGACCGATACCCTCAGCTCTGTCATTAATCGGCTCTGTGACCCTAGACAAATCGCTTCCCCTCTCTGACCTTTCTGCTCCCATCTGTAAAATGGGATTATTTTAATATCTACCCTGTGGATTACTGGGGGCAGTAAGGGTAATCATGTCTAGAAAATTGTTCTGTGGGTGGTGAGGCTTCGGACACAGGATGAGGTGGCCTTCTTTGCAGGGCTCCTTGTTGCTTTCCTCCCTCAGTTCCCATCATGGCGAGTGCCCCTCCCTACCCCTCCCTTGTCTCTTACCTCTCTGTCATGGCCACCTGCTCCAGCATGGCAGATCCTGTGTTGGCCTTCCAGTTGCCAGAGATGGAGGTTCTCCTGTATCAGAACAAATAATACACTGAGGGCATTAAAGGCTTCTGTCACTGATCTGCTTTCCTTCTTTGCTTTGGCTGTTAGGAGGCTCTGATTCAAATATCTGTCTCACGTTACGGCATGTATTCTTAGGTACGCACATTGACCTCAGCTATACTTTCCTGTTTATTTCCCTTCACGCTGATTGCCTTATTTATTTGTTGGATCTTATGTATTGTTTTCTAAGCCATTTTTGATCTTTAAGGATTAAATTTTTTTTTTTTTTTTTTTTTTTTATTCAGAGTCTCACTCTCTTGCCTGGGGCGAGTGCCGTGGCATCAGCCTAGCTCACAGCAACCTCAAACTCCTGGGCTCCA
>CAUYSK010012027.1:0-72066 GCA_963575035.1 Avahi laniger | reverse complement strand
TGTGGATCCTAATTCAGTCTTCTATAAGTGGCTATCCAGTTTTCCCAGCACCATTTATTGAATAAGGATTCTTTTCCCCAGTGTATGTTTTTGTCTGCTTTGTCAAAGATTAGATGGCTATATCAGGATGGTTTTATATCTGGGTTCTCAGTTCTGTTCCACTGGTCAATGACTCTATTTTTGTGCCAATAACAAGCTGATTTGATTACTACAGCCTTGCAATAAAGTTTAAAGTCTGGTAAGTTGATATCTTCCATTTTGTTTTTATTCCCTAGGATTGTTTTTGCTATGCAGAGTCTTCTCTGGTTCCATACGAAGCGTAAAATTAATTTTTCTACATCTGTGAAAAATGATGTTGGTATTTTAATAGGGATTGCATTGAATCTGTAGATCACTTTGGGTGGTATAGACATTTTAACAATGTTGATTCTGCCGACCCACTAGCATGGTATGGTTTTCCACCTGTATACGTCCTCTGCTATTTCCTTCCTCAATGTTTCATACTTCTCCCTATAGAGGTCTTTTACCTACTTATTTAAATATATTCCTAGGTACTTTATTTTCTTTGTTGCTATTATGAAGGGAATTGAGTCTTTGATATTTTTCTCAGTATGACCGCTATAGGTGTATATGAATACTTCTGATTTGTGTGCATTGATTTTGTATCCTGAGACTTTACTGAATTCATTTATCAATTCCAGGAGCCTCTTGGTTCAATATTTGGGGTTTTCTAGATATAATATCATATCATAAGCAAATAGTGAGAGTCTGATCTCTTCTTTTCCCATTTGTATGCCTTTAATTTCACTTTCTTGTCTGATCACTGTGGCCAAGACTTCCAGCACTATGTTGAATAGAAGTGGAGATAGTGGGCAACTTGTCTGGTTTCAATTCTAAGTGGGAATGTTTTCAATTTTTCCCCATTCAGTATGATGTTGGCTGTGGGTTTGTCATATATATCTTGTATCATTTTTAGGTAAGCCCCATCTATACCTATTTTGTTAAGTGTTCTTATCATAAAAGGATGTTGAATTTTGTCAAATGCTTTTTCTACATCTATTGAGAGAATCATATGGTTTTGTTTTTGCTTCTGTTTATGTGGTGAATTATGTTTATAGATTTGCATATGTTGAACCATCCCTGTATCTTGGAATCAAGCCCATTTGGTCATGATGGATTATATTCTTACCCTAGGCTCAACCAGGAAGAAATAGAATTACTCAACAGACCAATATCAAGTATTGAAATTGAAACAGCAATAAAAAACATTCCTAAAAAAAAAGAAAAGTTCTGGACCAGATGATTTCACACTTGAATTTTACCACACCTGCAAAGAACTGATGCCTATCCTGCAGAAACTATTCCACAACAGTGAGAAGGATGGAATCCTCCCCAACACATTTTATGAAGCCAACATAACCCTGATACCAAAACCAGGAAAGGACACAACAAAAAAGGAAAACTACAGACCAATATCCCTTATGAATATAGATGCAAAAATTCTCAACGAAGTAAATCTTTATTACTTAATATTAGGCAACCATTTCTAGATATAACATCAGAAGTGTAAGCAACATCAAAACTAAAAACCTTCATGCCTCTAAGAACATCATCAATAAAGTAAAAAGAATCCCACAAAATGTAAGAAAATATTTGCAAATTATATATCTGATAAGGAACTTGAATACAAAATATACAAGGACACTTATAATTCAACAATACAGAGACAAATACTACAATTAAAATAATGAGCAAAGGATATGGATAGATAATCTTCTGAAGAGTATATTCAAATAGCCAATAAAAACAGCAAAAGACACTCAATATCATTTTTCACATCAAAATGCAAATAAAAACCCCACTGTGGCCAGGCGCAGTGGCTCACGCCTGTAATCCTAGCTCTCTGGGAGGCTGAGGCGGGCGGATTGTTTGAGCTCAGGAGTTCGAAACCAGCCTGAGCAAGAGTGAGACCCCATCTCTACTAAAATTACAAAGAAATTAATTGGACAACTAAAAATATATAGAAAAAATTAACCAGGCATGGTGGCACATGCCTGTAGCCCCAGCTACTCGGGAGGCTGAGGCAGGAGGATAGCTTGAGCCCAGGAGTTTGAGGTTGCTGTGAGCTAGGATGACGCCATGACACTCTAGCCCAGGCAACACAATGAGACTCCGTCTCAAAAAAAAAAAAAAAAAAACCCCACTGACATGTCACTTCACACCTACTAGAATGGTTAAAAATAAAAAGGCAGACAATAATGAGTGTTGGTAGAAAAACTGAAACCCTTATACGCTGCTGGTGGGAATGAGAATCTGTGCAGCAACTTTAGAAAATAGTTTGGCAGCTCCTCAAAATGTTGAACATAAAATTATCATATGACCAGCTATTCCACTTCTAGGTATACACCTCCCAAAAAATAAAAACATATATCCACACAAAAACTTGTAAACAAATGTTCATGGCAGCGCTACACATTGTGGTCAGTGTTGAAACAAATCAAATGCCCACCAATTGATAATAGAACATTACCACCAGCTGTGCACCAACATTTTCCTTTCTCCATATCCTCATCAGCATCTGTTATTTTCTGTATTTTGGATAACAGATATTTTAGCTGGGGTGAGATGATATCTCATAGTAGTTTTCACTTACATTTCCCTGATGATTAGTAATGTAGAAAATTTTTATATGCCTGTTGGTCATTTGTATGTCTTCTTTTGAGAAATGTCTATTCAGATCATTTGTTCCCTTTTTAACTGGATTATTTGTTTTTTGGCTGTTCAGTCATTTTATTTCTTTGTATATTCTGGTTATTAATCCCTTGTCAGATGGATAGTTTGCAGTATCTTCTCCCGTTTTATAGGTCATTTCTTCACTATATTGATCATTTCTTTTGCTGTGCAAAGTTTTTTAGCTTCATGTAATCCTATTTACGTATTTTTGCTTTCATTGTCTGTGCTTTTGAAGTCTTATCCAAAGAATCTTTGCCTGACCAATGTCCTGAAGTGTTTTCCAGTGATTTCTTCTGGTAGTTTCATAGTTTTGGCTATTATGCATAAGTCTTTAATCCATTTTGAGTTAATCTTTTTATATGGTGAAAGATAGGGGTCTAGTTCCACTCTTCTGCCTATAGATAACCATTTTTCTTAGCACCATTTATTGAAAAGACTATCCTTTTCCCTAATGTATATTCTTGGTCCTTTGTCAAAAATAAGTTGGCTGTAAATGTATGAATTTATTTCTGGATTTTCTATTCTGTTCCATTGTTCTATGTGTCTGTTTTTAGGCCAGTACCATGCTATTTTGATTCCTATAGCTTTGAAGTATATTTTGAAGACAGGTAGTGCAATGTTTCCAGCTTTATTCCTTTTGATCAGGATTGCTTTGACTGTTCAGGGTCTTCTGTGGTTCCATATAAATTTTAAGATTATTTTTTGTATTTCTCTTAAGATTATTACTGGCATTTTGAGAGCGATTGCATTGCATCTATAGATCACTTTTTGTTATATGGTCATTTTCACAATATTAATTCTTCCAATCGATGAACACAAAATGTCTTTCTGTTTTCTCATCACAGCTTCAATTTCTTCCATCAGTGTTTTACAGTTTTCCTTGTAGAGATCTAGTGCCTCCACATTTGAATTTACTCCTAGGTATTTTTTTCTTTTGTAGCTATTGTAAGTGGGATTGCTTTCTTGATATCATTTTCCACTAATTTGTTGTTGGTGTATAAAAACAATATGATTTTTGTATGTTAATTTTACATCCTGCAACTTTACTAAATTTATCAGTTTTAAGTTTTGGTGGAGCTTTTAGGATTTTTTGTACATAAGATCATGTCCTCTGTAAACAGAGACCATATGACTTTCCCCTTATCAATTTGTAGCCTTTTATTTATTTATTTTGCCTAATAGGTCTGGTTAGGACTTCCAGTACTATATTCATCAAGAGTGGTGAGCACCCTTGTCTTCTTTCAGTTCTTAGACGAAAAGCTTTCAGCTTTTCCCCATTCAATATAATGTTAGCTGTGAATTTGTCATATATGACCTTTATTGTGGTAATTGTGTTCTTTCTATACCTAATTTGCTGAGGGTTTGTATCAGGAAAGAATGTTGAACTTTATCAAATGCTTTTTCTGCATCTACTGAGATGATCAGTAGTTTTAGATGATCAATGAGGGACATAAGTTTTTGTCCTTCATTCTGTTGATGTGATGTACCATGTTTATTGATTTGCATATGTTAAACCATTCTTGCATCTTGTGATAAAACTCACTTGATAAAGCTCAAATAATCCTTTTAATGTGCTGCTGGATTCAGTTTGCTAGTATTTGATTGAGGATTTTTGCAACTATGTTCATTGAGGATATTGGCCTTTAGTGTTTTGTTGTTGTTGTTGTTGTTGCTTTAGCCTTGTCTGGTTTTGGTATCAGAGTAATGTTGGCCTCATTGGAAGAATTCCCCCTTCTGCAATTTTCTGAAAGAATTTTAGGAGAACTAGTATTAATTCTTCTTTTAATATTTGGTATAATTCATCAGTGAATCCATCAGGTCCTGGGCTTTTTTTTGATGGAAGACTTTTTATTACTGATTCAATTTTATCTTTAGAAATTGGTATTTTCAGATTTCTGTTTCTTTTTGGTTCAAACTTGGTAAGTTGTATGTGCCCACGAATTTATCCACTTTTACATTTTCTAATTTGTTGTCCTATTGTTATTCATAATAGTCTCTACTAACTGTATTTGTGTGTTATCAGTTGTAATGTTTCTTTTTTCATGTCAGATTTTATTTATTTGGGTCTTTTCTCTTTTTTTCTTTGTTAGTCTGGTTAATGGTTTGTCAATTGTATTTATCTTTTCATAAAACCAACTTTCCATTTTATTGATCTTTTATATTTTTTTAGTCTCAATTTTATTTATTTTTGCTCTGATCTGTATTATTTCTTTTCTTCTACTAATTTTGGATCTGGTTTGTTCTTGGTTTTTCAGTTCCTTGACAGGCATTGTTAAGTTGTTTATTTGAAATCTTTCTACTTTTTTGATGTAAGCATTTATTGCTATAAACTTCCTCTTACTACTGCTTTTGTGATAGCTCACAGATTTTGGTATGTTGTCTTTCAATTTTTACTTGTTTCAAGAAATTTGTAAAATTTTATTCATAATTTTATTCATAATGATTCATTGGTCATTTAGGAAAATGTTTAATTCCCATGTACTTGTACAGTTTCTGAAATTCCTCTTGTTACTGATTTCTAATTTTTTTTCACTATTGTCTGAGAAGATAGTTGTTATGATTTCAATTTTTTAAAATTTGTTGAGACTTGTTTTGTGACCTAACATGTTGTTTATCCCACTGATGAAAAGACTGTATATCTTACAGCTGTTGGCTAAAGTGTTCTGTAAATGTCTGCTAGGTTCCATTGTTCTAAAGTGAATCCAATGTTTCTCTGTTGATTTTCTGCCTAGGTGATCTAGCTAATGCTGACAGCGGGGTGTTGAAATCACCAATGTTATTGCATTGGAGTCTATCTCTACCTTTAGATTTAATAATATTTGCTTTATATACTTGGGTGCTCCAGTGTTGGGGGCATATAAATTTACAATTGCTATATCTTCTTTTAAAATGATCCCTTCATCATTATGTAATGACCACCCTTGTCTCTGTTTACAGTTTTTGACTTGAAGTCTGTTTTATCTAAGCATAGCTACTTCTGCTTGTTTTTGATTCCATTTGCATGGAATATCTTTTTCCACCTTTTTACTTTCAGTCTATTTGCATCTTTACTGGTGAAATGAGTTTCTTGTAGGCAACATATATTTCTGTAATGTTTTTATATATACACTCAGCTAGTCTATATTTTTTAAGTGGAGAATTTAATCTATGTACATTCAAAGCCATTATTGATAGATAAGAACTTGCTTCTGCCATTTTGTTCATTGTTTTCTGATTGTTTTGTATATTTTTTGTTCCTTTCATCCTCTTATTGTTTATCACTGTAGTTTATTGATTGGCTATTGTGGTAATATTTGACTCCTTTCTCTTTATCCTTTGTGTATCTGCTCTACCAGTGAGTTTTATACTTTTGCATGTTTTCATGATGGTGATTATTGTCTTTTCACTTTCAAATGTGTTTGCTTAATGGTGTTCCATATGTCTTGCAGACTTTCTTCACTCTTTTTCATTCTTCTTTTTTTTTTTTTTTTTTTTACCCCTCTAGCTAGGTAATTTCAAATGACTTACCTTGACTCCCTTGAACATTTCTTTTAAGGCCAGTCTAGTGGTGATGACTTTCCTCAGTTTCTACTTGTTTGGGAAAACATTATTTATCCCTTATTTCTAAAGGACAGCTTTACTGGATATAGTATTTGGTTGGCAATTTTTTTTTCTTTCAGTATTTTGAAAATATTATCTCATTATCTCCCATAATGCAAGGTTTCTTCTCAGAAATCTGTTATTAATCTAATGGAGATTTTCTTATATCTGACTTGATGCTTTTATTTTGCTGTTTCTAGAATTTTCTTTCTTTCTTTAATTTTTAACAATTTGACTAAAATGTGCCTTACAGACAACCTTTTGTGTTGGGTATGTTTTGGATTTTTAGTTTCCTAGATCTGGAAGCCCATAGCTTTCCCCATACTAGGCAAATTTTTAGCTACTTTTTTCATTAAATAGATTTTCTGTGTCTTTTTCCATCTCTTCTCCTGGAAATTCCATAATATGAAGATGTGTTTGCTTAATGGTGTTCCATATGTATTGCAGACTTTCTTCACTCTTTTTCATTCTTTTTTCTTTTTTTTTTTTTTTTACCTCTTTAGCTGGGTAATTTCAAAAGACTTATCTTCCAGTTCAGAATTTTTTGTTCTGCTTAATCAAATCTTCTGTAGAAACTCACTATTGTATTTTTTATTTCACTCATTGAATTCTTTAGCTACAGGATTTCTGTTTGGTTCTTTTTCATGATAACTGTCTCTTTGCTATATTCCTCATCCATATTATGAATTGTTTTCCTGATTTTGTTGAATTATCTATCTATTTTCTTGTGCTTTGTTGAATTTCCTTAAGATCACTATTTTGAATTTATTTTTGGCAATTCATTGATTTCCTTTTCATTGGGGTCTGTTATGAGGGAGTTACGTTTCTTTGGTGGGGCCATATTTCCTTGATTTTTCATGTTTTCTGTGTCCCTATGTTGATGTATGTCCATCCAGTGAAAGAATCATCTCCTCCAAACTTTCTAGACTGTGTTTTATAGAGAAATACTTTCACCTGCTGTTGGGTCTTAGAATGCCAATTGGGAAAGATATGGTGACTCTGTTTTCAGCTAGGTGCATTGATATAGTCTGTGCAGCTTCTTGAGCTGCATTCAAAATTAGCAATAACTGTGGGCATGCAGTGGCCTAGGTTATAGAAGTTTGCAGTAGTGGCAGAGGTTGCATGGTTGTTAATGTCCTCAGTGGCAAGGGCTTTTGTGTTCCTCTTATTCTTGCTCTACCCTTAGTGGGAGACATAGCTGAGGGGATTCTTATAGTTGTCAGGTCTGACATGGTCTGTAAGTAGCTGCCTTGATTCCAGGTGCAGGTGCTCAGAGTGGCTGTGGGGCCAGGGTCCTCAGCTTAGGGTCTTATGAACCTATTGTGGCACCTCTATCTTGCAGTGCAGCTTTGCTTTCTGTGGCAGGGTTGGATGTAGGTTGCCCAAAGTACCAGGATTTGTGACTCTTAGACACCCTCTTGCAACTCAGGTCCAGGCAGTAGAGTTGTCACTGCAATTCAGGACATCCCTGGCCTCACTCTGGGAAAGAAGGATGCTCTAAAATTTTGAGCCTGGGGTGCAGGGTACAGTCATAATTCAGGATTCTGAGCCAATAGGGCTCAGCGGCAACTCAAGTCCTTGGAGATGAGTACCGTGTGGTGGTGACTCTAGACCCTGGGATGGTGAGGCTTACCAGTAGCCCAAATTCTGTGAGGCCAGGTGCAACAGCAGCAAGTACACCAAATTGACCAAGTATGACTGCTATTTGGGCCCTGGAGGGCAGGAAGCAGCACAGTAATAACTCCATTCCCTGGAGAAAGGGGTGTCTCAGCAGCTCAGACTCTGCGGGGGGCAGTCCAGCTCCAGGTAAGCAGGGTACTAGAGTTGTTTGGCCTATATGACAGGATCTCTCAGCTCAGCTACTGCTCTGTTTCCCTGGACAACAGGGTACTATTTCAGCTCAGCCCTAGAATGTACAACTACTCAGCTCAACCAAGCTACCAGTTTCCCAGGGTGCAATATGTCACTTTAGCTCAGGCCTGAGGAGAGTGACTGTTCTTAGTGACCCAGGAATGGAAATATGTTTTCAGTCAGACTCATTGTAATGTCAACTGTGTAAAACTTAGGAATCCCTAAGCAATGAGAAAGGCAGAAGCATGGAATTTGTCATTATTCCATCTTACTGTTGAATTAAAAAAAAACTGGTCATTTCTCCATGTTCCATGTTTAAGGTATAATCATAATAATTTTAATAATATTACTAATGATTTTGTGCAAAGCAAATGTAATTCTGGAAGACTTTTTCTCTTATGCTGTCTTGTGAAACTTTGTAGCTAACAGCTACAGCCTTGGAAAATCTAAGATCTCTTTATTTTCACTACCGAAAATGCTGAGCAGTTTATGGCAATAATTTCCTCAAACTCTTTTTTAAATGTTTGGGCCCCATAGATTCAGAATTATAAGGAATTAATATGCAGGGAGTCTATTATTTTGAGATTTTATTAAATATGTTTTGAGGTTTATTATAACTATGGGGTTTTTGCTATTCTGCTTATAATTTATTTTCACAAGACATGAAAAATTAACAAGTAAGACTTTTCCTTGAACGACTCGTGTCCTAATTGCTGTCCTAATTGCAACTAAATATTTAAAAATCAAAAATATTTTAAAAAATACTTTAATATTATGAATGCTATATCCTTAATTTAATTACTTTAATTACCTGAAGTTTTTACTCACTCTTTAAATATATAATTTTATAGTGATCATTAATTATTAAAGTATTCACCTTTGAAATAATATCTGTACATATCAACTTGTTGCTGAATTTTCAACATAGAAAACATTTAAGGGGATTTTCCACTTCAACTTACATCTAGAATGGCCTATTCATCTACAATGCATATTCAGACATCAAAAATATAAATTCAACTGACATAGCTGTCTGTGTTTCTGAAACTAGATGTGATGATAATATATGTTATCAAATGTTTATTGATAACATATTAATTGGAGGTGAAAAATCACAGTGTTTTAGGCATTTGCTATTTGGTATCACAAATACTGAAGCCAAAGCCAAGGCTGATGAGATATTTGTGGCCAATCACCAAGACCAAAGTTGAACTTTGGCAAATACAAAATAAGGAGTATACAAAGCCAAAGTAAAGTATGTCACCCAACATTCTTTGAAAACTTGCCAGGCATTAGCTAGGCCATCCGGACATTCCAGAGAAGGTGTGAACTTTACAGTTCATCTGAAACAAATACACACAGAGAGATATTCTTAATGTTCTTTACTTGAGGTAGCCAATGTCATTAGTATTTATTTTCTTGTAAAGCCACAAAAATTTGCAAATAACATCTGCCTTCTCTTACAAATCCAGTTTCAAGAGACAACAATATCTTCAAACTGAAGTGGAGACTTTTCAATATAATCTCTTCTACTTTTGTATTAACAGTTCTTTGAGGTATTTTATTCAGTTATTAAAATTCACTGGCTCACATCAACTGAGCTGTTGAAACAGATGCCTGAAGGGTGCAACGTGAATTTGCGTTCTGTTTATATTCACATTGGACATGTAGGGAAGTGCAGAACTATCAGTTATTAGGTTATTAGTTATTAGGTGGAAAATGTGAATCTATATGACTTAAATGGTCTTGAACATATTTTGGAGAATGTATTTATCTTATGTCTTCTGTGTACCTCAATACTTTTGAATCTGGATACCAAATCTTGGCACCAACACTCCTCTTTCTTAACCTTGTCTCCACTTTATGCCCATGTATCTCTGCAAAATGCACCATTTCTATTGACATCTAAGCAAGTTCTAAAGGCTGATGCATTCTAAAGTTGGAATGAAGAGTGGGAAATACAATGAAATTCATTCTCATAGGTTTTATCACAAACATATTTTACTTTAAACACTGTCAATACTTAAAGCAAGGAAAGAAAAATTCCCAGAGTACACTACATCTAAAACTATTTGAACCACAAAAGTGAACACACAGAGAATAGATCTACTTAAGTGTTTTGTCAATATCAGCTTTAGTATTGCCACTGGGCTTTATAAAATTTTTAGGACTTAGATTTCTTCCTTTTTTTTCTTAAAGAAGCTTTGGAGCTAAATTTAAGTTATTGTTATCAATTTGAAGACTGGAGTATTTTTAAAAGTCTGAGCTATCATGTGACAAGGGGTTAAGAGTTGTAACTTGTCTTCCTCTCCCAAGAGGATCCATGAAGATTTTCCCATTCGTCCTTTTGAATCCCATGCAATATATATCCATTGTGTCTTATTGCCGAACAGAACTATTCCTGAGTTGCCTTAATCATATTTTCTTTGGCACGGAGTAATCCTGAAAAGGATATGGGATGAATAAAAAAACATTTATGAGTTTTTACAAAATAAACCCATGGGTTTGTTTTAAAAACAAGCATTAAATGTTGTTTCAGGAAAGTCTTGTCATTTCAGTAGAAACTGCAAAGGAAAAACATTTTCGACACCACTATCACATATTGGGTTTATAGCAGCCTGTCCTAACATAATCTTTCTTATTTTATTTTTTTAAGAAAAAAAGGCGTATATGCTGATATACATATAACACACACATGTATACACACATATGAATATCTGTTTAAAATAATATTCACTTAACAAAAAGAAATGTGAAATACAAACACAGAGCAAAAATATTTGGATTAAATCAGAGTTTAAAAAAATATTTCCCAGGGATTTCAAGGCCCTAAAAAGAATCATCTTAAACTTATGGAAAACAAGATTAACTTCACACTGGTCAATTGAATTTCCTAGCAAATTGGAGTAAAATAAGTAACATATAAAAGAAATGTACTCTGAAAATGGGTTAGATTTGGAAATCACATGGGTAGCTTTGTCATGTAGCTATTTCAGGAACAACAAATTCATTTATTAGAAAATACAATTTTACAATGGAGAATCAATTAAAATACTCTTTACCAATTCTAATCCTTGGAATAGTCATGAGAAGTTTGGCAATTTTTTTCACACAAATGGATTTTTCTGGAACTTTGCATCCTGCCTCTTACTGAATCTACGTGACAATACTTGGAGAAATAGTATCTTATTCTGAGTCCCTTACTCTCTGTTCCCCTACCACTCAGTGTATACCTTCATCTTTACATTTCTCAACCTATAGTATAATTTTTGGTTTAACTCTGTTTTCTTCACTAGACTGCAATCACTTTGAAGGTATAAATTTAGGACTTGTTCCAGGAGAGTAGTTACAGCTTTAATTAATCAATATATAATATTATTATTGTAGCCAGAGCATCCAATGTCTAACCTGTATTTTGTGTCTTTACTTCTCTGGTTCTCTGGTCCCAATCCCTATTGGCCAGAGTAATCTTCCTCTATTACCACAGAAATCTTTCTTCTGGCCTTGTGCCTTGCATGTGTTACTAATTTTATCAGAAAAAAGCCATATTTAAAACCCTTCACAACTTGAACTCTACCTGCTTTCAACATTTATCTGCTTCTATAGCCAGGGCCCCAGCTTGGGACAGGTTTGGATTTTTATCTCACTTTAACTTTGCCTCATGAATTCACTTGCCCCCATATGAACTGCCCTGCCTCTTTATCTTAAATTTTCACCATTCTTTAAGGTCCATGAAGCCTTTTGTCCTCCCTCAATGTGATGTATCTGAAACAGAGCTCCTTTGAACCACTGAAATTTGAAAAAAGTTTATTTCTCCTTCTTCTTCTATGGCATTTACATACAGGCATTTGTATTCCTAACTCATTCTCCCTAGTTAACTAAAGTGTCTTGAAAATGCTTTCTTACTCATTTCTTACTCATTTCTTGTCAGCAGTTCCACTTAGTGCATGAGATCTTATATATAGTTGGTACTGAGTAAATATTATTAATAATTGAACAAAATTAAATTAAAAACTTGAAAGTTTTCATTCATTGGCTGCTAGACCTGTGTATCTTAAACTACTTCAGTTTTCCAGGTAATTTGTATAAAAGCAAAATGAATTATCAAGAAGATGATAAAGCATAATTGATGAAGAAAAATGTTAAACTTTCAGAAAGTAATGATAGCATTAATTTTTCTCACCAGTTAAGACAGACTCAACAAAGCAATTAAAAGCTATTAAAGTGAACTGGGATCCTTGGTGAAACAACATTGCTTAATACCTTTCAGTGGCTCTAAGTCACCACAGTGCAGTGGGTGAAAGAATTTTCCACTTGGAATCTAAGGCAACGTAAAAGGATTATTAATTTTTTTCCCCTCTACTTACAAATGAGACTCACATATTAGGAGTGAGAGCTGTAGACACAACATAATGACCTTTCTACTTGGCTTCTTTTCCTTAACATAAACAAAATCACTCTCAGTGGTTAAGAGGATATTAAGCAGTCAATCTTGCAGTTGTGTATGTGTGAGTGACTGCCTGTACCTTAAGAGCAAAAATTAACAGTAACATTTCTAATTTTAAAAATTTAAGTTCTGTTCACTTAACGTTAAATATGTCAACATCTAATTGTGTGCTTTCTCTTCCTGCTTCGGTGTTGAAACCCCTGTGTTTACTTCATGCCTCATCACTAATACACAAGTTCTGCTTAAAACAATCACTTTATTGAAGACGTAAGACTTTGCTTGACCTTGCTTTAAATGTAAGATTTCAAATAAACTTATTGTTTCCTGTCATGTTATCATAAGGAGAAAGCCAACAAACTATGAAATAATGGGCTAGGCTGTATTAAAGTTGTCCCAAAACGAATACTGTAGGGTTGATAAAGTCATTAAAATCAGATTTTGTTTTGTACTTGTCGGATTTCAACCTCATGATTTAATTAGCGACTTTCTGAAAACAAGTTGAGACTTGATGGATTTCCTGCTCATTAGTGCTAGTTCCTTTCTCAGAGATTAAAACAACTGTATTTTCTTCAACTTTTCACTCTTTGAGGTGAACTCTTTGAATCATTTCTGTGTTTGTTTCAGGACTTTTTTCTTTTCTGGCTATTCCGTGAGATCTATCTTCCTTTTTAATGCTAGAAAGATAACATGTTTTTGTGTGGTCATCCACAAATACTTCACTGCCAGAAAGCAAAGACTTTTAGTGATTTGAAAGGTACTAGGTAGATACACCTACTCTGTGCAAATGTATTAGCCCCACCCTCCCCCCAACACACACTGCCGGTTATGTCTGAAGTTCTCCCATAGAAGAACTTCTATCAGTTCAGTCAACGAATACATGTTTCACATACTATGTGAGAGCCTTCCTTTTAGATACTGGAATTACAAAAATAATATCATCTATAATTTATCCAGTGTTAATTATGTGTCAACCATAGAACTCAGTGTTCTATATATATTCTCTCATTTCATACTCACATCATCACAGTGAAGTAACTATTAGAACCTTCAATTTCAGTATAAAGAAAATGAGGTTCAGAGAGTTAAATGAGTTGGCCAAGAGCTTGTAAGTGCTAAAATGAGCAGGTTTTTCTGATTCCAAAGATTGAACTCTACCAGAAACTGCTTCTATAGAAAAGAAAGTTCCTGTTAAGAGGCTGATACCCAGAGAGAAAATGGGAGTAATTCTCAAGAGATTAAGAAGAGGTTTCAAGTCTGGCAAAGATCCCATTTTTATTACACAGATGAAAAAAAACAGGTTCAGAAAATTTTCGAACTTTTCCAAGCTTGTAAGTCTTGTGTGTCAGTTATCAATTTGTAATGTCTCATCTTCCAATCTGCTACTCTTCACTGCCTTCAATTCAGTATGGAAATAGAACCTGGGTATTAGTTTGCTAGGGCTCCCGTAGCAAAGCCGCACAGGCTGGGCAGCTTAAACAACATAAATTTATTCCCTCATGATTCTGGGGGCTGGAAGTCAACGTGTTGGCAGGGTTGGTTCCATTCTGAGGCCTCTCTCCTTGGCTGTCTTCTCCCTGTGTCTTCAAGTGTCTTCTCTCTATACATGTTTGTTCCTAATCTCTTATAGAACATCAGTCATGTTGAATTTGTGACCATTCTAATGACCTCATTTAGCCGTATTTACCTTCAAAGTGAAGATCCTCTCTCCAAATACAGTCCCATTCTGAGATATTAGGGGGATCGGGACTTCATCATATAAATTGCAGGCAACACAATTCAGCCCACGCCATTCTGCACATCCTTCTTTGCCGCTGGTAGGGTATTAAGTTTTGTCAGTACAAGGTGCTGGAGGTGCAGTGGGGGAGAAGGGGCCTCCCTTCCTGGTTCTGGTGTGCTCCTCTAGACAAGCCTCTGCAGCATATGCAGCACAGCTTCTGCAGTGCCAGGCTCCTGCAGCACCCACCAGACAGCAGCACATGGCGCTTCCCCACCGACAGCTGCTACCAGTTTCCTCTTGGAAGGCTCTGCAGAGAAGAGTCACCAGCACGGTGTCTACCATAAGCAGCTTCCTCTAGGTTCCCCCTTGGGTGGCTGTATGACAGAAGGCTGCTAGCCCAGCACCACCCCATTGATGGCTCCCCCAGGGACCCCCTTGGGCCAGCTACACAGTGAGTTCCAAGGTGCAGTGCCTCTCCAGAGTAGCTTCCTTTACCATCCCACAGAAGAGTTCCCAACAAATGCTGTCAATGTGGCACCTTCCTGGGAATAATTTCCCCTGAAACTCACCCAGAACTCCCTTGGGTGGCCTCATAGTCTTGGTGAACATCTTTGCTATCTGGTGAGTTGCAGCTGCGCCTCTTCAATGAGCTCTGGATCTCAGTCCTAGGGTGAGAAACAGCTTCCATATTTTTTCCTTCCTTGGGTATTCTTTCTCTTCCCTCAAGGTAGTGGCTGTTTCTTACCTACTATTCCTCTGTGTTTTTACTCCTACTAGTCAATCTCTTGTTACTCCAATTCCCTGTTAATAATTTCTCACATTAACTGTTTCTTCTTCAAATTACCTTCAAATTTAAAAAGAAATCTGTGTGATTTCTGTCTCCTGATTAGACAGTAACTGATACAACAGGTAAGTGGCAGATCTAGTACTCAGGTAATCCTATAAGAGAAGAAAACTGCATAGATGCTATAAAGATTGCAAAGGAAAATGTGAAACTGTCATTTTTTCCAGAGGATAAGGTCATCAATATAGAAAATCCAAAAGAATGGAGTTGAGGACCATAGATGACAGAAGCATAATGAAAAGAAAAAAATTAACAGTAAATTTTAAAAGCAGACTCTTATACAAATTAATGATGATAAATGGCTATAAAGTTAGGATGGTGATCAATTTAATTCACTCTACAAAATTCTGAAAAGCATAGTCAAATTTAATAAAATAAGATAAAATAAAAGGCTATAGGAATGAATGGCATCAGCTAGGGAGAGTTTTATAATCAGAGGGAAGAAGGCTGATCACAGTGAGAAATGCAGTAGAGATGGAATAGCCAGGAAAGAGACTGAGGAGGAATGAACAAGACAAGTGTAGGTGTGTGGTGTGAAATCAAAGAAAAATGGTATCAGCAAAACTATGGCCTGTGAGCCAAATGTGATGACCCTCCTCCCACACCCTTCCTCAGCCTTCCACTCTGCCTGATTTTGGACAGCTCGTTAGCTAAGAATGGGTTTTGTGCTAAAACAGAAAAGTTGAGTAGTTGCAACAGAGACTGTTTAGCAGTCAAAGCTTAAAACATTATCATCTGGCACCTTACAGGAAATATTTCATGACACCTGATAAAGAAGAATGATTTTAAGAAAGAGAAATTGGTCAACTATGTCAAACGTTAATGTGAGGCAGAAAAAAATGAGGACAAAAGTATGCCCATTTATTTGTTTTCTTGGATTCTGTGTCTTCTGAATGTAAATTTCACACCACAAAATCTCAGATATGTAGCAATCTAAACTTTTTCTTCTTAAAATTGAACTTTACCAAATCTAGAACTCCCAATTTCTGAAATTTAAGACCTACTTAATCTCATTTCAGTTGTGTTTTCCACAGATTCTTTTAACTAAATAATCTATTTTAATAATCCCTGCTTCCTCCCACCCAGAGGTGATCTAAGTCCCAGGCAGCTTACTTATCATTCTAGAATTGAGGAGAAGGCCAGCCTGGTCCACAACACTTCTCTGTCATCTTTTGACCTCTACCAAGATCCACATTCCTCACTAATCTTTGATGGTTGACAGTTCTGTTACATTGTCTACTCTTTGGTCACCAGCTTGATTCCAACCACTCTCTGTCCTCATCACACCATTTATAATGTCAGAACAAGTCTTTCAGCTCACTCACCATCTCTTTTTCACCTCTCTCACTTAGGCACTAGAAAACTGTGCTATGCTCCCTCATGTACTATACTGGATGAGCAGAAATCTGTGAAAACTTTCCCATCTACTTATATTCTTCTATTCAAGAAGCTTCTCTGGGGGCTTGGGTTCACACCAGGCTATACCCTGAAAGCAAAGCACAAGTTCTTCCTAATGTTGTTCTGCCCAAACTTATCAGAAATGGAGAGAAAATAGGTGTATGGCTTTTGGACTCACCTCATTTTGTCTCACAATTCTGAAGCTTCTCTCAATTTTAATCTCTCCCAGTGAAGGAAAAACTAATCTTTACAACATTTTTATTCATGTTTTGAAATTCTCTTTCATATAGCAAAATAAGGGATGCGTGAGGTGACATGGCATATTCCATGCATATTAAAAAATCAATAAAGGAATTTTATTAAAGACTTAATGCCCATAAATTTAACAACTTAAATGGAATGAACAATTTTCTTAAAAGATATGAACTACCAATACTCAATCAAAAGGAAACAGATAACATAAATAAACCTAAACAGCCCTATATATTAAATAAATTGAAACTGTAGTGAACAATTTTTCCCAAAAGAAAAATCCAGATCCAGACGTCTTCACTGAGGAATTCTACTTAACATTTATAGAAAAAATAATATCAATTCCACATTAACTCTTCCAGAGAATTAAAGAAGATGGAATACTCCTGAACTCATTCTATGAGGCAAGGCAATTTGATACCAAAACCAGACAAAAACATTACAAGGTAAGAAAACAACAGATCAAGTCCACATAAACATGGATGTAAATATTCTAAATAAAATTTTAACAAACCAAATCCTACAATACATTAAGATGAAAACACACCATGACCAAGTTGTGTTTTTCCCAGAAATGCAAATTTGGTTTTATATTATTTTTTAAAAATCAATCAATGCAATTCACTATGTTAAAAGACTTAAAAAATAAAACCATATGACCATCTTGATAGACGCAAAAAAAGTCTTTGGCAAATTCTAACATCCGTTTCCCTCTCTCTCTCTCTCTCTCTCTGTCTTTCTTACACACACACACACACACACACACACAAATTTCTGATGTTAGGAATGAAAGGGAACTTCCTCAAAGTGGTAAAAAGCATCTACAAAAAACAACAGCTAACATCATACTTAATTGTACAAATCAGAGTAGAAACAGAATGTGAATCGTGTTGATATCAGGTTAAAAACTAAGACTCTACCCTTCAGGCCATAAATGGCAATTGGTTTCATTTCAAACAATGAAATTGTGATATTCAAACAATTCTGTCATTCAAACAATGACAATTCTGATAAAGTAAACTGACAAGAATTCTAAGACCACATTCAACCTTCATAAGAAAGAGAGTTTTAATATAGGAGTAATGTGAGATGGTACGTACATATCCTTGCTATATACAATAGGAAATTACTGACAATATTGGAGTTGTTTCAATAGAGAATAATAGAATCTACAACTTGAAGGGACATAAAAATTTAAACTTGTGTTTTTAAAAAGAGCATACTGATGAGGGAATGCAGAATAATTCATATAAGAGATTAAATAGGAGGCTACTATAACATATGGAATAATGAAGTGTCTTCCCAAGAGGATCAAAGCAAAGATATGATGAACCATATTAATGAGGCCAAATACTTTTTAGACTAAGACTTTACAGGAAATCAATGGAGGGCTTTACCATAGCTGAAAAAATAATTTACTAATCAAAAGGGGAATGACTATTATTATAATTATAGAAAGTGAAGCATAAATAAAGAAGGAATTGTCAATAGATCTATAGAACTATCTAAGAGAAAGGATGTGCTGGACCATCAGAGGAATTTTCTGCTATAGTAACCAGGGTGAGTCTACAGGTCATGTGAATACCCCAGACTTCTATAGCTCCATAACACTAGCCATTAAAATCATCTGACCAACTCCCCTTACTATGATTTTATTCCTATAAACAACTTTTTTATTATCTTTTGGTTTGCATGTGATTTGCCTTCAGAGACCATATATTGACCTGTGAACCCTGTTCTCTGGCTCAATTTCATTTTTATTATTAATTTTAAAATTCATATTAAGTTTTATATATTAATTTATTATGACTTCAGCAAATTAGAGCCCTCTAAGTTCCATATATATTAACCCTCATATCTCTAAGTCCCCCCATTCTGAATTGCAATGACTAAACAAAGTTATCACTACTATGAAAATATGTAGCTCTGTCTCACTGCTTACCTTCAAACAATAACAAATAACATGATACATATTTGTTCTATTGTAGTATAAAGAAGATAATAGCAGAAGATATATATAAGCATAACAAATATATTAAAACTAATTACATTTCCAGGTATTCAAACACAGATAAAATTAAGTTTTATTTATTTGTTAACAGCACAATAAGAATAATGCAGCTATTATATTTTAAAAGAATTCAATGAGATGTAAGGGAAGAGATGGGAGAAATGGAATGGGATGGGATGGGATGAGATGGAAGGGAAGGGAAAGGCTGGAATGGGATGGGATAGGGTGAGACAGGATGAAATTGAAGGGATAGAGAGGGATGGGATGGGATGGAGGGATGGGATGAGACGAAATGGAAAGGAAGAGATGAGATGGGAAAAAAGAAAAGGAAAAAACAAACTCCTATCATTTGTATTTTAGAATTCTTTTGACCATTGTGGAAGTAAGAAGATATTGCCTAGAAATCTGAGAATCTAATGAGATACATTTCACTCTTCTGCCTTTCTGGTATTGAACAATGAAAAAGTAAAATATCTCCCAAAGGATAACTATCTTACTTGAATATAATTGCACATGCTGCATTAATTTAAATTGATTTTTAATAGGCACATATTTCCTTCTCCCTCTATGAAAATATTAAAGATTTAAATTATCTCCTCCTTTAATCAATTTATTTTATAAAAAAAAAGGAAAAAAATTATTTTGGCAACTATACTCTCCATTGGCTCTCTCTTTTCTTGACTTCCATGAAGTCTTTAAGGGCATGTTCTCATTAAGGCCCTCCACACATTAGCCTCTTTTTCATTTTTTGAAATTAAAAAATATACATATGAATAATATCAGGCATGCTTTTGGCACTTCTACATTTTGAAGCTTACAAATGAAGTTCAAGATAACAAACTGCCAGAGACTGCAGGGAAAACAGATAGCAAACATTGAGTGTGCCAAGCAAGTTGTTTGCCATCAGTCATATTGACATAATGTGCATACACTGAAAGAGACATAACAGCATCCTGCTGGAGAATTCGAGGGAAAGGGGGTAAAAGCTTAATAGAACAATTAGTGGAATATTTTCTTTTACTCTTAAAGACTGATTATAAAACAACTTCTTAGTTTGGATTTCTGATTGATATTGATTCATTTGCCCTCAGAGATTTTAGCACAACATCGGGAAAAAGAAGGGTGAATGCAACAAGACCAAGGTTTTGTTTTTATGTGACCCATGAGATAACCTTGAAACAATAGAAAGAAAACAAATTGATACCTGGCATTCTTTCACATGAGAAAGAATGTTGCAACAAAAATAAAATTTAAAAATTTTAATTTAAGGAAATCTATGCACATTCTTTTCTCTTCTTTGTCAATAAATCTACATATATCAGCTAACTTAAAAAAGTTCTGAAAAATAAGAAAAAGATTAAAACTATACAAAGAAAAACAATACAACAAAACTGTCATATTCTATTTTGAGGGGAAAAATACTCATCTCAAAGGCCTAGTGTGGTACTGGTAGACAGTACTGCTATTTAAGACCTTGCCTAATGGGCTGAAGATGCTACATAAGGGTAATTACATCATCAGACCAATAAGACTCACTCACATTCTTTGATTAAATCAGCAATTAGACCCTTGTAGTATGGAGTACAACCTTATGGTGAAAATATACACAGAATTTTTGTCATAACACGATAAAATAAATTCTAACCAAAAAAGAATGGATGTTACATGGCTGAAATTTCCTTCATTTAATTCCCAGACTGATTATTGAAATATTCAGCTGACCAGCTTAAAACCAGGCAGCTAAAAATTCAATCTAAATGCATCCTGTGCTGCAAACCCATCATGCTGAAAATTGAATTCACCACATATTCATCTAAAAATTATTTTTAGACCATACTGTGTTCAAGGCAATGTACTTTTCCCTTTCTCCTTACTCCCTTGTTCAGAAAACACTAATAAATCATATGAAAGTAGACCAAGAGCTAAATATTTCTGGTTACTACATACATCAAAATCAGCTTTTATCAAGAACTTATACTTCTTTATAAGTCTGTACATTATTCAGCAAATAATTGCACAAAATAATCTATTACGTTGGCTGGGTGCCTTTGGGTTTCTCTGTACCTTCTTGTTTCAGAAGCTTCTCATGTCGAGACAGTACAATATGCACAGGTCCTTGTTTGTGGGATCTCTATAGTGGCTCTCCATTAGTGCCAGGGTTTTTATTGACAACAGCAAAACCACAGGTACATAATTATCACTCTTGGAAAGAGTAGAATTTTGTTTCTATGACAGCGATTTTTATATGATTAATGATACTCAGGAAAAATTACTCTTTTACAATATATACTTCTACAAATAGTGAGGGTGTTTTAACACTTTGGTTTATACACGAAGGAGACAACAAGAGACTAAAAGCTTGCTAACAGGAATTCAGAGCATAATCTCTAAGTAAGATTCTTTTATTCTTTCCTTACTGCATTCACTTGTTATAATTTCCTATCTCTGTACAAGAACAGGTATATACATGTGCACATGCACACACACATACACACAGAAAGTTACACAAATCACTTTTCTTTTACTGGAACCTGAAATGGTTTTATTCTATTTGGAAATACCAAAGTGTTGTATGATACTTTACACAATTCCATGATAGGCTCTTTTTCTTAGTTTTCTTCCATTTTACTTGAGTAAACTGTAACAGTAAATAGTTACAACATCCTGACCAAGATGAAAGAAAGAAAGAAAGAAAGAAAGAAAGAAAGAAAGAAAGAAAGAAAGAAAGAAAGAAAAGAAAGAAAAGAAAGAAAAGAAAGAAAGAAAAAGAAAAAGAGACGAGTTAGATCCCCTTGTAGCATTCACTTAATTTTCCTTAAAATCAATCCTATGGTACTGTACTGACAGATGAGGGAAAAAACTGTCTTAACTGACAAGGTCAAATTTATTACAACCTATATTTTCCCACTTTGCAAATCATTTTTTAGTAAAAGGAGAAATTTATAATCCTCAGAAATCTATGAACATAGATCATAATATTAGCAAAAATAATTCTGAAAATTTTGGTATGTTTATTTTATAATTATTGTGCTGTTTTTTTAATTATTTCAGCATCATAGGAATCAATTCTGTATATTACAAAATTATTTTTATTCATCTCTAATGACAGTATTTCTAACTTGTAACTACTTATATAAGACATGATGTCATGAATAAAATAGTAATGTATCAAACAGAAATATTATATTATTTAGTGTAAGCTAGGGTAAAGTAATAAATGGACTTTGAATTTTAGCAGCTTAATACAATTAAAGTTCATCTCTCAGTCATAGGTGTGTGCGGCTGTGAAGGTTCCTCTTCATGCGATAATTTAGGGACCTAGAGGCTCTAGATGTACAAGAGAAACACCACTGCTTCCAAACTCTTACCTAGAAATTGAACATATCACTTCCTGCAGAACTATCTACAAGGTCACACCAAGCTTCAAGGCAGACTAAGAAATAAAATTCCACTGGGAACAGCCATCACTCCATACCATGAAAAGGGGCATAAATTTTGGTGGACAGTTAGCTGCCTCTCTCACCATTATGTTCATATAAGCACAAAAGTATTCAATCGAGAAATACAATTTTTGGACAAGAAACAAAAAATATTATTAAAAGCCATAAAATCCTCTGAAAAATGTGTACTAATAATCTATGTGGCATCATTGTTTTATTTTGATATTTTTTAAATTGTTTGAAATTACTACTTTCTTTACCAAGGGCATCAATTTATTCATTTTCATGTTTGCTCAAGCAAAAATATTGCAGAAACATATAATAATGCAACAATGTGACCCTGATTCATTCGGTTTCCTAATCATGACTTCAAGAAAATATCTGCAGACAGCAAATACAAATGTACATCTGTTTCCTGGCTCTTTTTATTTTTATGTGAAATACCAATAGATGCCTGGGATCCTAACCATGTGAACACTGAGAATCATTTATCTACTACTTATAAGCAAGTAATTTCAATATCTGTATCTCTAGTTGCAACAATTCACTGAAATTCCAGATGATCTTTCCAGTTGATTTGTTCAATTCTCTAACAGTATAACACTGTTTATGTGAAGTTAATAAGTCGAGGCTAGACACGGTGGTTCACGCCTGTAATATCAGCACTTTGGAAGGCTGGGGCAGGAGGATCACTTTAGGCCAGGAGTTTAAGACCAGCCTGGGCCACGTAGCAAGACTTCACCTGTACAAAATTAAAAACATAGAAGGGCATGGTGGCTCATGCCTGCAGTCCTACCTATTCAGGAGGCTGAAGCAGGAGAATCACCTGAGCCCAGGAGTTCAAGGCTGCAGTGAGCTATGACTGTGCCACTGCACTCCAGCCTGGGTGGCAACGACTCTGTCTCTAAAAATAATAATAATAATAGTAATAATGAAAATGAAAATAATTTCAAAACTAAATAGATCTTCTTCCCCTTGAAACTTAAAACTTGATGTTCTTCAAATTTCTTGGTAAATGCTATAGTTGTTCATTAATAAAATAGAATTATACTGGAGTTCATGAGAGAGGTGTCAGCTGCCTGTCAATACACTCTAAAAGAAGGGTATTTTGGGAAAATAAGGCCAGTCGTGGTGGCTCACGCCTGTAATCCTAGCACTCTGGGAGGCCGAGGCAGGTGGATTGCTTGAGCCCAGGAGTTTGAGGTTGCTGTGAGCTAGGCTGACGCCACAGCACTCTAGCCCTGGCAACAGAGTGAGACTATGTCTCAAAAAAAAAAAAAAAAAGAAAAGAAAAAAAAAGAAAGAAGGGTATTTTGGGAAAATAAAATCCCATAATAACCAAAAAAAAAAAAAAAAGAGCAACATAGCTACCTATACTAATCAAAATAGTCCTTCAGGACCCCAAAGGCAATCACAGCAACAACAAAAATAAATAAATGGGACCTGATCAAATTGAAAAGCTTCTGCACAGCCAAAGAAACTGTCACAAGAACAAACAGATAACCTACAGAATGAGAGAAAATTTTTGCATGCTACAAATCCGATAAAGAGCTGATAACTAGAATCTACTTAGAACTCAGGAAAATCAACAAGAAAAAATCAAACAACCCTATCAAAAAGTGGGCAAAGGACACGAACAGAAACATTTCAAAAGAAGACAGAATAATAGCCAAAAAACATATGAAAAAATGCTCAACATCTCTAATCATCAGGGAAATGCAAATCAAAATCACAATGAGATATCACTTATCTCCAGTGAGACTAGCCTTTATCAAAAAGACCCAAAACAATAAATGTTGGTGTGGATGTGGAAAGATAGGAACACTCATACACTGCTGGTGGGACTGCAAACTAGTGCAAACTCTGTGGAAAGCAATATGGAGATATATTAAAGAGATACAAGTAGAGCTACCATTTGATCCAGCAATCCCATTACTGGGCATCTACCCAAAAGAACAAAAGACACTTTATAAAAAAGACGCCTGCACCCGAATGTTTATAGCAGCACAATTCACAATTGCAAAGATGTGGAAACAACCCAAGTGTCCATCAATACATGAGTGCATTAATAAAATGTGGTATATGTATACCGTGGAGTACTATTCAGCTTTAAGAAACAATGGTGATATAGCACCTCTTGTATTCTCCTGGATAGAGCTGGAACCCATTCTACTAAGTGAAGTATCCCAAGAATGGAAAAACAAGCACCACATGTACTCACCATCAAATTGGTATTAACTGATCAACACAAGTGCACATATAAGAATAACATTTATTGGATGTTGGGCAGGGGGGAGGGGGGAGGAGGGGATGGGTATATGCACAAACAATGAGTGCGATGCACACCTCCCCGGGGGATGGACATGCTTGAAGCTCGGACTTGGAGGAGAGGGGGGACAAGGGCAACATACGTAACCTAAACATCTGTACCCCCATAATATGCTGAAATAAAAAAAAAATTATGGTGCATATATACAATGGAATATTATATGGCCACAAAAAAGAATGAAATCTTGCCATCTGAAAAGACATTCATGGGACTGGAAAACATTACATTAAGTAAAATAAGCCAAGCACAGAAAGATAAACTTCACATGTTCTTACTCATATGTGGGAGCTAAATATTAAAAACAACTGATCTCATGGATAGACAGTAGAATGATGGTTACCAGAGGCTGGGAAGGGTTAGCGGGAAGCAGAGAATAAAGTGGGAATGGTTAATGGATGCAAAAATATAGTTAGTTATATAGAATGAACAATATTTGATAGCACAACAAAGTGACTACAATCAACAATAAGTTAGGGTATATTTTAAAATAAAAAAGAGTAGAATTGGAATGTTCCTAACACAAAGAAATGATATAAATACCTGAGGTGATGCATATCCCAATTACACTGATTTGATTAATTCACACTGTATGCCTATATCAAAACATCACATTTACCCTCTAAAGATATACAACTAAAATGTACCTATAGTAATTAAAAATTTAGAAATTTCAAAAAAGAAATAGAGAGGGACTCTCTAAAAAGGAAAAACTAAAAAGAAAGCAAAGAAAAGATAAATATATTTCAGCACTTAAAAAGGTTATTCTCTATCCCTCTAAGGGGGGGAGTGTAAAAAAGGCTACTAAATATATATTTGTTTGTTTATTTATATACTTTTTATACAGGTCACTAGTAAATAAATGCAGTAGAAATAAGATAGTTTCACCTATCAAGTTAGGAAATTTTTTATTAGTAACAATAATAATATTCAATTCTGATAAAAATTTATTCATTTATTCCATTGGCAGGAATGTGAATTGGTACAAACTTCTTGAAATACAATTTTACAATATGAATACTAAACATCTTTAAAATATTTATGCTGTATGCAAAACCAGTACTTTTTCTTCTAAGAGTATAAGGAAATAAATTATTCATACTTTTCTATATTACTTTTACAAGCAGAAAAATAAAGGTATTACAACCATACTACAAAAAGGTTGATGGGAAAAGAGGGTACGAGGAAATCTTCCAGCAAGATTGCTATAACATAATACTTCCCACCCCAGACATTGAAAATTGCACATGAATTAATGAAAGTAAAGAAAGGTGCATTTGGTCTACAAGTTGAAGCCTAGGTAACTCTGTCCTTCAGGCATATTATGCATTTTCTCTTGAAGCAGCAGAAAAGGAGGGTATGGCCAGGGCCTCACCTGCCTTTGTTACCCAGGCTTGATGCAGGGGAAAAAGGATAAAAGTTTTTAAAATACTTGGAGGATTTCCTCCAGTCTTAGGCTATGTTGGATATTTAATCCCTACAACCCAGAAATACCATAAGGAAACTGAAAGCAGGTCATTGAGAAAAGGTTTTTCTTTCTAGGGTAACAATCTTAACAACACCAATGTTATTTATTCCTATCCAAAGCCAAGACAACCACTCCCTGGAAGCTAATACCAGACACCAGTGAACATACTGGAACTTAGGGGTCAGAGAGAGCACAGAGTTGTCAGTATGAAACCAGTCAGTACCAGGCCAGGCCAGGTGGGGCAGCCACATCCTGCACACCAGAGCCAGCTCAGACAGAGGGATTGGGAAGACCAGAAAAGAAGTATGAAATATTTTCTAAATTAAAATTGGGAACACATAATATAATAGTCCCCACTGTACTTACAGACACTGCAAGACAGAACATTTAACACTAGAACTATTCCAGAACGCCCCAATATGGGGTCATTGTGTGATTCTGACGCCTCTTCAATATCTACAAAATGGTGTCCTAATACAGCGCATCCTTCTAGGGTGAGCCAGGATATATGACACAGCTCAGGTGCTCATAGGGCACAGCCCCTGGCTTGGTTAAGTCCCAACCACAGATATAATTAGCTAGAAAGAACCAAAATTTGGTATAATCTAAACAAGTTTTAGAAGCAAAAGTAAGACAAAATTCTTGATACGGTGAATCCAAAAAGTATAGTAAAATGTAGAATAATTGTCCCTCATCTGAATTTTCATTTAATTGATAGTGTTGACACAATCAGTTTATTATGGAAGTTATTTATTTCAGAAACTAGACACCTGAGTTTCAGATAACTCTCCAAAGACTGATTGCAAATTATCAATTCTATTCCCCATTTATAACTCTCGTAATTATTTTGAAGTAAGTTATCACCTCAGTTATAAGACAACTGAGACATATGGACCAACCATTTCAAGATAACACAAAATATCAACATGAGGTGGAAAGACTAGGATGAAATGGTTCGAAGATGCAAATACAAGAACTGGGATGTGGGTAAGGCTGGGAGGTGAACACACACAGAGAGGCAGACCCTGGGGTCTGAAAAGTATTCTCTGCAAAGAAGGGATGTACATCGATCCTTCCAGCCACACTCACGTGAAGGGGATATAAGATCAGTAATATCTTTAACATCCTCTGAGGACATGAAGGACAGATGGAAGATTTTCTTTAGTAATTCTGGCAGTTCTAAGTTTTCGAACTTTGAATCTATCTACAACTAGAAACATAATTGACCTGTATCTATTAACTTTTAAGGGCAGTCACTGTGCCTATCATGGTGACCAGGGCTGATAAGAAATCAGGGTTCAGTTCCAGAGAGGGAAACTAAGAGGTGGCTGCCACTTTAAGGAAGGCAGCAGCACATAGATGATCCACTGCTGACCCAGGAGGATTGTGATAAAAAAAATAAATAAATAACAATACAAGATTCTTCCAAGACAGAGACAACCATGATTCAAAATGCCAAAGTGTGCCCTATGGTACCACTGGAAAATAATCAGTCATCATGTTCTCTGTAATTATCCAAAGAAAAAATTGTAGGGTTTATTTAGTGTAAAGTATATTGTATACATCTTTAAGACCTCACTTTAGTAGTATTTATGGACATATGCAATAAAAATCTATCCTGCCTACACACAAGAGAGTCAGTTATTATTTTATCAGTTAATGGAGAAATCGGCTCAGGTAGGGCCTTTTAATCTAACGTGAATTATAATAGAAAGGCCCTCCGTTTTGTGTAATCCTCATTCAAGGTAGATATGTTTAAGAGACATTTTTTGAGGAAATCTGAGAACGTCAAGAGCACTCTCCTCCAAACCTCCTCTCTTCCCAGCTCCACCGTGCTCATCTGCATGTTTTTCCTGGTTCCTGCTCTCCTCTGCGGGACCAGGCTGAAGACACGGAGACTGGCCCTTACTGCAATGGAAACAAAACAAAACCTCTGGCTGCAGGGGAGACTCATGTTGTTTTTAAGGCACTTCTGGGTATGGCAGCTACTCTGGCCATTTTAGGCCCCACGTGGCTCTTTCAGCTCGTGGAGACTAATTCAGCAATTTGTCTCTCTCAGCCTTCCTTCCAAAGCTCCTGTATTCCCCATCTGTTAACAAGTCCTTCACCACTCACGCCATGCTCCTACATCACCCAGGGCTTCCCCTTCCAACGCCCAAAACTCTGGGATGTCCCAGACCCAGCCCAATTCCCGAGCACACCAGGAGGGAGACAGCAAGGGCGTTGGCCCCATTGCCTCCACCTCCCTGTGGCAGACCCAGGAACTAAGTCAAAGTTATATACCCAAGGAACCTCATGAGCCTCTTTCTGAACCATGACATTCCTAATTCCCTCCCATCTCTCATCACGCTGGAGCTCTCCAAAGGGTAGGTTTGTATTTCAGTTTCCATGAGCCAGTCCCAACATAGTCTGTAGCCTAGTCCTCTGACTGGGTCTAGCCACAAATCCACAAATTGCCTGGCACTGAGCAACTGCCATCTGTCTGGCTTTGCAGCTATGATGGTCATTCTCTGAGTGTACCCTCAACCCCATCCTCCAGCCTTTTGTGCCTTGCTCTGTGCCCCAGGAGGGTGACGGCATGGACTCCTTCATTACTGTCTTCAGATTGGGTTGACCAATGGGAGGCACCAGGAGGATATGGGAGGGAAGGAAGGGCAAGAGATCAGGGTATTTCTTCTCCACTTCCTCCCTGGTCTGGGCCCTCTGTCTAGCAGTGGCCGTGGCCCCCATGATTAAAACACTGGCCACAGGCAACTCCCCTGCTCTCACTGGGCTGCAGGGACCCCATTCTCCCCTTGCTTCTTCAGAATTAAAGTGGTAACAGCTCCCAGCTGTTGCTAGTCCCTGAGTACTTCACCATCCCTTGTTGGCTCCCTTAATTCTACCCATACCTTTCTAAGTTGTCCCTTGATCATAGTCTCTTGAACCATCTGAACTGGATTCTGTTTCTTGGAAGTTCCCTAACTCACATCTACCCATATCTGTCCTTTCTGTCACCCCATTCCACCTCCCAGATTCCCTATCCCCTACCTAAGCCTGCCCCATGGACAGGGCATTCCCAGCTTCTGCATCCCACCAAGTGTGCCAGCCATGCTGTACACCCTAGGCATTGGGCTCTGCTCTGTCCAAGACACAGCATGGAGATCTCTACACACTTCGACCACACTAGCAAGCAACATACCCATGACTTCACTATTTACCTGGACCACTTCTGACCTGCAAATGACCCAGCACACACTATTCATGCACTCCTGGTTGTGACCCACCTTGCACTCACCATCAGTACAGTAGATGTACCCCACTCTGGGCCCTTCCCCTTGTAGTGAAGCTCAGCTATACCCCACCTACCAGTTTCCAAGTGCTGCTCAGGGGCTGGGCTGCCACGGTATCTGCCCCTTCATCCTATACTCTGCACCAGCTGGCACCTGCAACAGTCCCAGCTCTGCTGCGGGGATAAAGAGGTAAGAGCCATATGTCTTTCCATTAGGATAATATCCTCAAATTCCAGCAGATTCTGTATCCACAAAACTGAGCTATATTTGAGATTATACGTAGAAGTATCATGGTCTTGGGTGACTTTGAAAGAGGTAATAATAGTTACTTTTAGAATTCTATGCTCCTCCAGCTTAAAAATTTCCTCATCTTGCTACAGGGGTCTGCATGACTAACTGTACTACACACTTCACTCATGCAGTGTCTGAACTCGCTCTCTGGGAGCCCCACCACCACCACCCCCCCGGCAACAACCTGTCCCAGACACCAAGCAAAATACAACCTCTCCTATTCCCTGAGAGCCTGACTCCTGGCTCTCCAAGATACCACTCCCTTTCTCTGAAAGAGGCTCCCCGTCCCTCCCTCTCCAGAATATGAGCCCTCATGCTTAATAAATAATTTTCACATCTTCTTCCAGTACTCTTCTTCTTTTTCCCTTGCCACTTTCACTTACACACTGATGTCAGAAAGGAGGTAGGGTGGCGAGGACTATAGCCAGGAGGAAAGAAGATACATTATCTTCCCAGCATTTTCTAATAGGGTCTTTTTCAAAATTTGAAGGGAGCTACACAAGCTGGAACAAATTTCTTTCAAGCCCATTTAGGCTTTCTTGTGCTTTTTCCATTATCATTTTTATAGTGGAGATTTCAGTGAGGATTCACAGTGAGTCATTTTATGAGGCAGCTCCATCTGTACCATCTGCAGGCATGACTTTCCCATCACTCCAGACATTACGTATCTCCTTATGGCAGCCCGGACAGGGGGTGGAGATTGCCAAGCCAGGTCACATGCCAGGAGCCCATCACTCATCCAAAGGGGGTGGGCAGGGTCTGCTTACAATTAGGTTCGACTCCTGGTTCTGGGTAATATGCCCCTCTGGCTTCAAATGCTTTCTTGCCAGCTTCCTGCTGGGCCCAGGAGGAGTTGGGATCCTGCCTTCTAGGTTTTCTTTCCTTCTCTGTCTCTGATCCCCATCTCTCTCCCCCTTTCTCGCTCTCATTATCCCTTTCTGTCTATTTTCTTTCCATCATTCCATTTCTATCTCCCATTATACACCTCTAGCTGTCTCCTCCTTCTCCCCCATCCATCATTCATTCCATCTCTCCTCCACTCCCTCCCACTGGGCCTCATTCTTCATCTCCCTGTTCTTGTCTTCCCCTCTCTTCTGTCCTTCTCTCTGTCTCTGGTCCTTTGCAAAGAAAATTTTCATGTTACACTAACAGAGAATACAGTTGTTTCTCACAATGAAATCAGAATGCCAGGATGCAGAACAAATGAAAAAAAAAAAAAATCCATCTCCCCGAGAGAGAATCTCACACTCAAAATGTTTTCGAGATCAATCAGGATTTATACATAATGCTAACTGCTGGAGAAGACATATTTAAGCCTTTAGAGGTGGGAGTGAGAAAGCCATTTGTTAAGTGAGGACTGGGGAGAAGAGGTCACCACTAAATAAGGAAGTAAGGACTTCTGAGAACAGCCATTCCAATGCTATTTATCACTAATGTAGCCTAAATTTAATTTAAATAAATTTCTGGGTGTCAATCATCTCTCCCACATTCTGTTCCATTCACTGTAAAAGATCACAACAGAAAATGAGATTGTGATCATGGATTTGTCCCATAACTCAAGCATCTGCATATAAGTTGCATCTTACTTGTAAAAGCTATATAAATACATAGACAAAGACTTCCAAATCTTCAACACTGTCAATTGAATTTAAAGGATCCTAGACACTGGCAAAATAAAAAATAATAAAAAAAAAAGATCTGTCTTTTAACTCAGTGGAACTATTGCTCTACTAAACACATGAATCTACTTCATGATTTTTTAATGCCCACCATGATAAATCTTCTAAACATCAAGGGAGGTTACTGGGGTTTTAATTTTTTAGCTTTGCTAGGTTACATGTTACATGGCAGTTAACTTCTAAAAGCCTCAGTTTCTTCATCTGTAAAATGTGCATCATTACACTCACCCCATAGGATCCTTAGGAAAATCTGATGAAATGCTCTTTCTATTTTTAGCTAGAACTTAGATAATACCCAATGCTTTTTCTCTTTCTTAATAAGCCGCTCTATTAGGTACTATGGATTAGGCCTCAAAGTAACGAAATCACCCAATGATGTAGATCGTTGGATAATGGATGATCCCAGTGCTTTAAAATTATTTGACAGCCTTTTGTGCAATTTATTTCATTGTCTCACCCTCAGAACTATCAATACAAGTAACAGCAAGAGCTAATGCTTACTTAGCCAAGTTCCGAACTGAATGTTTTATATGCATTATCTCATTTTGTCTCACAACAACCTTTTAAAGTAGATATGTTCCTCCTTTTTCAAGAAACTGAGGCTCACAGATATCAAGTAACTTGCCTCATGTCACACAACTAGTAAGCAGCACAGCTGAGAATTTACACCAAGTCTTTCAGACTCAGAGCTTCTGCTCTGGTCCCAAGATGAGATTGTGATTTGTAGAGCAATGGAGTGAGGAAAGAGTTCCTCAGGCCATGAGAAGAATCTCATTCTCTCATATCAACATGTGACTGCTGAACTTTGTCATCACAGTTGATTTGACTAATAAATGCCTACATTCTTTTTAAATCTATGGACAATCTAGAAAGTTGACAGCAATGTCTGATCTGAACTTTTCTAAAACAACAGTGCTGCCCCAGCCTTTCTCCATGACAAGAACTGAATCTCAACTCTGACATGGTTGTAAGTCCATTTAGTGTGAAGCCCAAGTCCTGGGGTTAAATCTTAGCTATAACTGCTAGCTGTGTGCTCTGGGTAAAATTGCATCACCTCTCTGATCCTCGGGTTTCTCAGCCTTCAAATGTTGAACCATAACTAGAATAAAATTTGAGGATTGAGCCAAACAATATGTGTAGAAATGCCTTTTACATGACTGTAAAGTATTTTCATTTCCCAACACAGCTTGTCCCAAACAATAAGCAATGTGAAAAAGTTACGTAGCCCTGAGATAAGTGTTGGGCTGGGAGATATTTGGTCTTTGGGCCACTTGAGCAAGGCATGAGCATCATATCTGCCGTTACCCACCATCCAAAATCTCCACCCTAGAAAGGATGAGGGGGTGGGGATGATGGAACTTTTGACAACATGCCAGTAAAAAATAGAATGTATACATTAATTCATGGTAGAAAAAGAAGTGTAATTCATGGCAGGGAAAAATTAAGAGAAATCTATACTTTTTTTTATACATTAACATTTTCTATACATTTTTATCTCTACATTAATATCACATAGTCACCTATAGAGTTTAACTTGAAATCTACTCCAAGACCTAGAAAAAGAAATGTAATCTAGGAATCTTGTGGAATTTGTTTCCCTTTGCTCAAAGGTGGTTCGTGTCGATCAACAACTCTTGATGTCACTGATCACAAGGATCTGTTGATTCACCTGCTGACTCTCCAGGGGGTAGATAAGTCCCTTTTCTATCTCTTCTCACTTGGGAACTTCCAAAGGATTTGGGGTACAACAAACGCTTTCCTGGGCCCTGTGTAATGAGTTTCCATTTTGTCCTCACTCAGGATTCACTACCTAAACCACTTCTCATCAGAAAATAGCTGAACTTGGATGAGGATAGGAGAAACGGTTACTGACGGCCAACTGAATGGAAAGTCTGGTTCTGAAAGGGCTCCAGGGCCTGATCTGAACCTGTCTGTGGGACCTCGACAAGTCCCTTAATCCTTCTCATCTCAGTTTTCTCATCTGTAAAATTATAGGACTCAACTAAATGGTCTCTTTTTAAGCCCAGGACTCTATCCAGTAATTTTAAATATTAACTGGATTAAGCAAAGCCAAAATACTTTGGCATCTGATTTAACTCTTTTTATTATTTACTCAAAGCAGAAAAAAATTAGACTAAGAAAAATTAACTATTACCTCTGGGAAAGGTAATATCACTTTGCTTTTCCATGATATATCAGTCCATGGTAAACATTCATATCAGAATGAGGAGTGCAAACTTACCTCTGCAAAGAAACATGGGTTTAAACACGTAGCCCACGATCAGCCCCCAGGAAATATTGTTTCCCCTTATACAACCCTTCCCAGGATCTTCTGTGTAGTTTTGAAACAGCAAAAAATTAAAAACTGACCAAGCATCTGCTTCCAGAAACACATCTCACCGACCCAATGCCAGCAATACCAAAAGAAATCCCAATTTTAATTCTAATGCAAATGTTGTAGACAATCATCATTTCATTGCCTAGTGGCACAGAAACTGAAATCTAATACTTGAGATATCATTTTTTCTTTACACAAGATGAACATTGGGTTCTTTGCTTAAAAATAACTAGATTTATTTGTCTCTAGGACAACATACGATAAGAAGAAAAAAGCAATGTAAGTGAGGGAAGTTTCTTTTTGCTTCGGGAATGGCCTTACAGCATTCCCTTCTGCTCAAACATCATTCCTCCAGTAGTAGGATAGAAGTATAGAATGTGAAAAGACCACTCAATATTAAGGCTTCTTTGAGCTCAGGTGTAATAAAACCTTAAGAGACAAGAACACAGCAGGAAGACATCAGGATGGGATCTTCTGATAGCAATAATGAGACAGTTCAATATCTAAATCTTTACACCAAAAATTTCAGGCCAGCTTTTTAGATAGGATAACAAATTACACAGTACAAATGCCAGACTCCAACAGGCTTCTCATTCCTTGACAGATTCAGAGACAAAGACTCATGATGCTGATGAAACCAGTATCTAAATAATACAATTTTAATAAGAAAAGCAAGAGACCAACAGAAAAGAAAGCAGCCTCCTGTACACCAACGCCTGGCTGCAGGCCAGACATACAATCATTTACAGCAGTGGTGACGTGGTCAACATTCTCCCCACGAGTCTGATACGGTGGCCCAAGCTCTGCTGAAAAATATCAATTAAGCAGTGGCTCCTTTCCTTGGTATCAGCCACAGCTTAAGGGGAGCTGCCTGTCATCTTCTTTGCAGCCTAAGTCTACTTTCAGGAGCTCCATTCAGTAAAAGGGACTGTGCGCTAGACGCCAGAGGATGACAACAGAACTGATTGACACTCTATGAAGATCATGTGAGCTCAGGCTCAGAGCTCAGAGTGGAAGCCCAGATGGGCCAAGGAACAAAGAAGACAAGGGCAGCACCCCACCCCCTTTGCATCACAAGTAATCTGTGGTTATTTTCATATGTCCTTCTAGAATTCATTTCCATACAAATCTATATATACATGTATTTACAAAAATAAAATCATAGCATATATACACACACACATACACACATATATATATATACCATTCCACAACTTATTTTTCTAACTATAGTAATATATAATATTCTATAATACTTTTAAAAATATCAAATCCTCTATTTTGGCCCATTTAAGTTCTTTCCAACTTTTCATTGTTAAAATGTATATACACACATTTGCATGGCATTACATTCTAGAAGGACACATACAAAAAATATTACACTGTGATAAACACCTTTGAATCATGCTTCTTTTCAATGAACATCCTTTTTCTGATTTTTTTCCTTTGAAATATTACAAGAAGTGAAATTACAGATTCCAAGTCTCTGCATGTTTCTAAAGCTACTGAGACTTATCCCCAAACTGCAGGGCATTTTTCTTCAAGGGGAGTCCCTGTGCTCAGCGTGGTGGCACGTGGGATGCCCAGGATTGGATGCTAAATGGCATGCAAATCCCAACTGCCAAGAAGCCGATGGGAAACAAATTGGAACACTTTCTAAAGCATTGAGGTGATTATTGCTTAGTGCCCAGAGATCTTTCAGCAATTTCATATAAAATATTCCTTCATGTCAGACCCATAATCACCTTTTCAAAATTGTGCCGTGGAGAGTCATGGATATGTATTTGGTGTGCGGGGCATAAATCTCTCTGATCCGCGCTGCAATCTGCAGAGCCTCCCCTCCCACAGGAGTGGGGCTGCTCCAAGGCCGGTCAGGGCAGCTGAAAAGCATATGTTCTGGCCTCAATTCTCACCTTCTCTCCCACACCCTCCCCTAGCTTCCTTCCACCTTTGGACGTGCACATTTCCCCTTGATAAATGTTTTCCGAAAAATATTTTACAAAATGCTTACCTATGCAAATCTGTCTTTCAATCACACCTAAACCCAGGAAGGGACTATTGCGCTTACTGGGTGCCAAATGGGAACGTCGGGGTGACTGTAGCAGTGGGGGTTTGCTGGGTACCGACACAGAGCCCAGTGCCTTTCTGGCCTGGGTCATTTGTCCGGAGGAGTGGGATGCGTTGCTTTGCCTTTCATTTGAAGAGCTGTGCGTGTGGACCAGGGCCTGGCAGGGGATGGACCAAGTAATGTTGTTCCCCAAGAAGCTGGCATGAAAGTCGACATATGAGGGGAGCCTTTCTCACAGCCTTGGGGTGTGCCACTATCAGACTTGACACCTCTTACTTTACCAGGAAAAAAATAATCCCTCTAAGTGCAAACAGCTTCCAGAGCCCTGGGCTAAGGAGTCTGGCTCCTCCAAAAGCTGCCAAGAGTCCCCTTTTGGGTTTCCCACAGTTTGCTGCCTTGGGACAAGCTTGGCTTCCCTGACGTTACCACACACAGGCTTCCCCAACCCTGGCTTCCTCGTGGGCAGCATTTGCTGACATGGCAGCACATAAAATAGCTGGGCTGTTATTTCCACTGTAGTCTTGTGGCCAAGGCCAAGTGATCTGCAAGCTCCTGAAATGCATTCTGAGGACCTGGCGTGGGAGGGCCATTTAAAGTCCATGTTTGTGCAGGAACTGGAGTATGTGGGGAATGTCCTAGTGCTGTGCGCTTTGACCGCTGCCCACGGTCACTTTGAGTTCATCCTTGTCAGAGCTCAGAGGCAGTTTCTGGGGGAGAGGACAGCTGATAAGGACTTGGAAAGGACTATACCTGCGTTGTGGCAGCTGTACAAAGCTAGACCTTTCATGGTGGTCAGGGAGGTAGGTAGGGTCTGGGGGCTCTGGGAGCTGCTTAAAGAAAACACTCTGTATACCTGGTGAGAGGGTATCTTTCTCCAATCAAGCTCTCGGGCAGGGGTGAATGCTTTTATCTGTGCTCAGCAGTTTCAGGGTGATGACACATTTATCAGCAAGACCCTCACACTCAGAAAAAAAAACTCGGTCTCTAAGCACTGTCTCCTAAGAGTTCCAAACACACTGATGGGCAGATAGCAGTCACTATAGACAGCCAGGAAGCAATGACAGCAAGAACAGTAAGAACAACAGCATCTGTGATGTGTGGAGTGCTATGTGATATTGTACACCTCCTTGTAAATAATCCTAATGTCTTTGGAGGCTAGTATTATTGTTCCTCATTTTACAGATGACTATCCTGAGGCTCAGAGAGGTTACAGGGTAACACGGAGTATTGTGTATATGTTGCCCAGGTTACACAGCTAGTAAGTGGCAGAGCTAGAATTCAAACCCAGATCTAGCTGAGGCTAAAGCACCTCTGCACTAAGCACACACCTGCCTGCTCACTCACAGCCAAACACCAGGGCACATGTTAGATGGGAAGATGAGCACGTTCCCAAGTCATTCTCATGCTGACACTCTTCCTGCCCATTGGCATTTTACCCAGGTCCTATCCACGGGTTTGCTGGACCATGTCATTTGAATGCTACCCCCATACCTACACCACCACCCAATCTGGTCCAAAGCAAAATCATCCTCTTTCATCCAAACCATTTCCTTCTTCATCTCTGACATGGAACCATTATCCACATTGACCAGGTGTAAAACTACAAAACCATTTTTAACTAACTTTTATTCCTCACTTCTGTGCAGTCAAATAAATCCTGTCTTTTGTCCTTCAAAATAGTTTTTCAAGGCTAGTAATCTTGACTTCTTTATTCCCATTGCCTTGCATCTAGTCCCTAGCCCCTCTGCTCTCTCCTGGACATCACTTCCAGACTAGACTTCTTCATGCATTCCCTTCAGCTTGCATTATCATGGCTAAATTCCTTTGTCTGGATATCAAGACTGCCTATAACTGGCCCCACCCTACCCTCCACTGCTCCTCAAAGACACTCTCTGCCCTACCAAATGAGATCCCCTCTGCCCTGCTCCAGCAGAGTGGGCATTCTCTCCCCCATGCTTTTACTCACACCAATGCTTTCACCAACAAAACCCACCCCAACAATCTGCAGCAGTCCAATCCAACCCCCTGTTCAAGCACCAGAGCATGTTCCACTGCCTCCATGAAACTGTCTTCTACTTCTCCCATCGTCATTGTCCTCACTTTTCTCTGATCAGCACTTCTGGTCTACTCAACATAATTTACTACTCCTCAAAGTCTTTACTAACTGCTTTCTAAATCTTGGTCTTTGCCTCCCAACTGGATGATCGATTTCTTGAAAACCAGAACTATGCCTTTTATTTCTCAGTACATACTTAGTAATGAAATAACTGTTTTCACTTGATTATACAAATTGCATATTATTACATTTCCCAGAGCACTCAGTGTACAGGATTTGGTCAACACATCCATTTCTAAATTAACTTGGATAAAGTCAAGACAATTTTCCTGACACAAGAGGCTTGGCTTGGCCTGACTTTGTGTGAAAAAGATTTTGGCCATTGGTTAACCATAAATGTAAGTGAACCATTTGAGGACATAGCCACCGAAAAAGCAAAGCCAAGAAAACCTTCTCCTGTATCGTGAGAAACATGGTGGCCAGATGACGAATATGGCTCCCAAGGCAGCCTGCACTGACCTGCATATCCTGAGTGCCCTATTCAAATTCTATGTGCTATATGGTCAAGCTATTGATCACCCATGGGAGTGGGACAAAACCAAGGAAAAGATATGGAAATGATCACAAATGAAAAAGCATGGAAGGAGTCAGGATGTTCAGAGGCCCGTCCAATAGAAGGGACATTATAACAAAGACAAAGATTTGTTCTGTGTTCTTTTATGGGGCAGAACTGCTAGGTGGAAGGATTAGATGAGGGCTGTAAATTGTCCCAGTTTAATATGTGTCTTAAGTATATGTAAGTGGTAATTCCACTGTCATTGAAAGTGCTAGAGCAGACATTAAATGTCCACGTCAGGAACACTTTAGAAAGGATTCCCCCACCGAGTAGAAGCTGCCATGAGATGGTCCACCAGAGGCCCTACCGCCTCTTTGCTGCTTCATTGCTGTTACTGAGGAGCCCCTAGGCTTCTCTTTCCTCCTAAGAACACTATTGCTATGAAGTTCCAATACTCACAGATGACATTCCCTTCTTTTCTGAACCAGCCACAGTGAGCTACAGCAAGAATAGAAAACTCAAATGCATACAGCGCATAGGCAAGTAACTAACTGTATCAGATTACAAATAAAACAAGAGTAGAAAGCCCAGTATAGAACTAATAAGTCCAAGTATTGCTCAAAGTTATTTAAATTCCAGTTATTTTAAAAGATTGTAGAAATCAAGCAGGGGAAAGGGGAGGAGGAAGGGATGGGTGAAAACCTACCTAACGGGTACACTGAACACTGTCTGGGTGATGGGCACACTTATAACTCTGTCTCAAGCATAACAAAAGTGATCCATGTAACCAAAAACATTTGTACTCCTGTAATATTTTGAAATAATAATAATTTTTTTAAAAAACAAAGAAAAACACGGGATTCTGATACCTTCAGAAACTAAAAAAAAAAAAAAGATTGTGCTAGGAAAACTGGAACAACTAGTTTGCAACTAAAATAAAATATTGAAGAATTTCGCTTTATTTTGTTCTCTTTTTGCTATGGCTGCAGATCATAATGATTAATATCATGGACTGAGAATGGGTTTGAGGACCAGCTCAGTCATTTCTAGTTATTTCACTCCTCTAGACCTTAATTCCCTTATCTTTAAAATAGAGATAAGAAGTATAATTACCTAATTGGGTTGTTTTGAGGAAAAAATGAAGTAATACATATTACATGCATAGAGCAGTGCCTAGCACTTGGTAACCAAAAAAAAAATGAAGCTCTAGTTGGAAGAATATTCTAAAATGTATCTTTTTAGGACTCTCCAAGTGGCCAACCTTACCTTAGAGCAGCATTTTCTGAACCACAGTCCTTGAAAGAGCTGATAACAAGGCTCTGTACAAGAAGGGTCCATGATTAAATAATTTTAAGAAATGATACACACTATAGAACTCCTCTTAGAAATTTACAATGTATATTAGCATAATAATGGTACCAACAATGTGTTAATTTGGTTTGATCTGGCATATTTGACCACAAAACTCTATTCCTTAAAACTTGCCTATATAACCCAAAGATCTAGTTTTTTATAAATATATTTTGGAAATGTTTTATTGTGAGAGTCTAATTTTCTTTCTCAAAATATTTACTCTTTCATCATTTATACCCACTTCTACTTCCAGAAAAGGATTTGAAGCAAATGCTAATGGGGTCAAAGAAATTCATTTCTCTCGAGTCTTGTAACTGTATAACTTCAACCTTCTCTCTTTGCAAGGTTTCTTTTCTTCCCCAAATCTACTGCAAAACTTCAAAGCCAGCATTAGTATCACTTTCTTGAGCCTAGCTCAATGGTCTTGAAGTTTACAAGTGTTCTGCTTAAATGATCACCTCTTGTCCACTGCTGAATATCTAGGGAACAGTCACCGCCCCTTTCCTGAAGCCCATGGGCCATTTTCATACCTCTTCAGTTCAAATTATTCTAACTAGTGCTCTACAAGTTGTAAGGGACACAAAGGTAGTATAAGACACACAACCCCTGACCTCATGGAGCTTACCTCACATTAGAAGATCCAGATCGACACTCATGGAAGAATCAGACATTCAAAATTAACAACCAAACTCTGTGACAGTGATCTGAGAGGTCTCCCTTCATCTTGAGATTGACTTTCTACATTGCCTTTTCAGTGGAACAGCTTAGACAAAAGATCAACATGTTCCCCAGGCAGCAATGACCTCTGTCAGAGGTGAGTAATGGGCACATCAGACCTGTAAGCATCAATGACATGGTTGAGGCTCCGCTTCCCATACCCTAACTAGAGAAACGTGGAAGATTTACATTCCTGAGAGTCTCTATAAGCAACAGCTTCCTCAAATTCATCCCGAACTGGCTTTGCCTTTAGAAGGACTCAAGGGAAAACAGCTTAACTGGCGGCATGGTCTAGAAATGGACTGTGGGATGATTAACTGGGGATTTTGCGTTACGGGCATTCAGATTGAGTTTGGGGCGGTTTAGGTTGAGTTTGGGAGGGGTCCCTATTTAGGTCAGCCTATGAGACTACCAGTGTTTGGTGTGTGTCCCTAGGGATTGATGGGGGTTGATGATGGTGAGGGAAGATTCATTCATAAGTTAAAAGGACAGAGCAGATATGGCCCCTGAAGTTGACCATGTTCAGCAAAACCACTGTTCAGTGTTTGAAGATACAATCAGGGCCCTGCAGTTCCCCGTCACTGGGATAGCTAGGGAACAGCCTTGGAGGAAGCCAAGAACAAAAATACCAGGGACTCAGTCACTTCATTTGGAACGATTGTTAAATGAACATTTGAAAAGGTGTTTATTGTTTATGAAACAGTATCATATGCATTATTTAATCTCATAAGTTTTCTTTGAGCTGAGATCCCAGTGTCCCTTTTACAAATAAAGAAACACATCTCAGAAGCAGAGGTAAAATGGTTTTCTCAGGATCCTACAGTCCATAAGTGGCAGAACTGAGACCCAAACACTGATCCTCCTGGATCCCAAATTCCATGCTCTTTCCCTCTTCCTACCTTAATATCTGCTTCTATAGGTGATAGCAAAGAAGTCCAATCAAAAATTAGAGGGAAAGCCAGAAAAGGTCCATGCTTCCTAAACCATCGTAACAAGTGATGTTTCAGTGTCAGTAAGCAAAATAAAGCTCTACATGCTCACGGCTCTCATGGTCCTCCAGAGCTACCTCACTATTTTTGACATCCCTGGATCCCAAGGAGAAAACCCTCCATTTCAAAATCATATGGGAATGGCACATCCAGACAATGCAATAATATTCAACGCTAACAAAAAAAGGAACTATCAAGCCATAAAAAGTCATGGAGAAACCTTAAATACATATTACTAAATAAAGAAGCCAATCTGAAAAGGCTACATATTGTATTATTCTAATATGACATTCTGAAAAAGGCAAAACTTTGGAGACTGTAAAAATATCAGTGATTGTCAGGAGTTAGAGCAAAAGGAAGAGGTGAACAGGCAGAGCACAGAGGATTTTTAGGGCAGTGAAACTATTCTGTACGATACTTTAGTGTTGGATACGTGTCACTATACATCTGTCAAAACCCCTGGAAAGCACAACAGCAAGAGTGAACCCTAATGTAAAGTAGGGACTTTGGGTGATCATGATGTGCCAAGGTAGGTTCATCGATTGTAACAAATGTACCACTCTCATGGCAGATGTTGATAATGGGGGAGGCTGTGTGTGGGTCGGGGTAGGGAATATGAGAGAAATACTTTCCATTCCATTTGGATGTGAGCCAAAACCTGCTCTAAAAAGTAAAGTATATTTTTAAAAAGAAGTAGGTTCACGTACTCAAGTTGTTCTAAAGTACTTAAAAATTCTCCAATAACTGACTTATTTGTCAGTTTTTTAATTAAAATAAATAAAATTTCAAAATCAAAACAAATACTGTGTGGGAGTCACCAAAGAATTTCATCTTCATTTCTCTCTAATAGAAATTTCTTGCAGTTTTATCTTCCCAGGGGCAATAGGCCATTCTGAGAATCTGTCCCCTACATTTGGAAGATCTTTTCCTAGTCTCAGGGATGTACGTGAATATCTAGTGAAGGTCAGTTGCTGCAGTCGGAACATTAGCCAAATATGGAGCTCTTCAGAGGTCTGTGCTCCCCCTTTGCCATATCACCCTGAGCCCCAAGATTAGCGGGAGGGTCTGTGAAACTGTCTTACGGGATTGGAAGCACATTGCCAGTTATATGAGTCATTCAGGTCCAGCCAGCATATGCTTCTCCCACCAGAGCACGGATTCTTCTTCCATCTTTCCCCACCCACTCCTGGAAAACACCTCCCAATTGTGGATGGTGCCCATGAGAGGAGGAGGAGGAGGAGGAAAAGAGTCACCTCCCTGACCCTACAAGCAATCTGTTCACAGCTGGCAGCGTGAGCTTTGATTGTCCTCAACTCAGGTTATATAACTACAGATGTCTCTAATTTTCACAAAGTAAAGGAGCCCCTGTCTGGAATAAATGAGATAAATAAATTAGACCAAGGAAGGGAAAGAGTCAAAGGTGTCTCCCCTACTTTTCATCTGTGGCGATCTGGGTGCTCTAATCTATTGTACAAATGTCTGCACACAGCATGCCAACACTTGCTTGTAAACTCACAGGAGAAATCTCACCTGGAGACAATGAATAATGTCTGTTCCATGCCTTTCGCCCCTAATATACTTTTTGTTTTGAAGGCATCATATGGATTAAGTTAGTAACACCCATCCTCACGTTTTCAAGCCGCTATCTCCTCCTAAATCATCTCTCTTTGGAACTTGACAGGTTATCACACCTTGTTTCATTTCATGCTGCAGCTTCCCAAGAGCAGATTAGTCTTGCTTCACAAATCACAGGCTCCTTTTCTGAGTGAAGCACTTTCAAAATCACAGCGACTTCCCCCTAGGGGTCTCAAAGCTCTTTATTCCAAGGTCCATGGTGTTCCACCAAGGACTTCATTGTTCTGAAGCACCACGCCTTGCTTCATCTCCTTGGCCGATGGTATTATCATAAAACAGCCAGAGGAGAATTTGCCAAGCCAGTGATAACTTCATCTTTGTGTTTAACGGGGTGTCCTCTGGGCAGGACTCCAGGCTGCCTCAGGCTTGTGAGCCTTCAGAGGGGCAAAGCAATGCCTGGAGCTGCTCTCCCAGGCCTGAGGTGCAGAGAGAGAAGGGAAACAGATTGTCAGCGTTGTCCCAGTGGTCCTGTAGTTTACGAAGTTCGAGCACAACTGCTTGTGATTTGCCAACTCATTCCAAACTATGGTTAGACCAAACGCAACCAGATGCAGCAATTTCTGTGTAAACAGACACCACAGAAGGGTCAAAGAATTTGACTGCTTCTCCCACGTGCTCCTGTGATATACTTCTATACCTGCAGCGGCCAGCTGTTGCTTCTGCCTGCCCAGTATCCATTCCTCTGACTTGTGTCATTATCATTTCAGTTTTTCCTGGGAGCTCACATCCTAGTTTCAGTTTGTATAGAGAACAACCCCTCAGTTCCAGCACTCAAGGTGAACATTGGACCAGGCCTCATCAATAGAAGACCCCTCATCCTGGCCACAGTGATTAATTCAGGGATAGGCGTGTGGCCCATATCTGAGAGCTATTTTGGGAACTATTGAAAAAGAGATGTTTCCTTGCCACTAGGTTTGCTAATGGTAAACCCGGATCTGCTGGTAGACACCTTACCACCCGGAAAGGAGAAGATCCTGTGTGAGGATGGTGCTCTCAACGAAGGAAGCAATGTCAAAGATGAGAGACAGACATGAATACGTTGACTGATGCCTGGATCCGTCAAACCTGAAGTTATTCCCACATTTTAATCAGGAGAACCAAGATATTTCCTTTCATGATTAAGACAGTTTTGTCTAGATTTCTATCTTGGAAACATGTTCTGATAAATACAATAACCAGTAACAGGAAGAAAATAAAAGGTGTCAGTTGTCCCAAATGATCCATGCATTGGTTTATTTTAAAAGCATATATTGAACACCAAACCTGTCATGCTCTATGCTTGGGAAGGGACACAGACAGACAAATAAGACGCAATTCTTGCCTTAAAGGTTTGCAATCAGGAGTATGGTACCCACATGTAGTTTCTGCCTACACAGGGTCCATCCCTTCTAATAATGATTTTGAGAAACCAGCTCTGCCACCACCTGCATTCTTGTCAAGGACGGTGCTCCCACTCCCAACCAGGGCATGGCCATGAGATACAAGTTGATCTAATCAGTTAGGTCACTCTTTCTCGGTCCCCTTTTCTAGTTCTTCTCCTTGCATCCCTGCATCAGGCCTTTCCTCTTTTCCATCCACACTCACTCTCAAGTTCATCTCAACCAGGTTCCTGGCTGCAATATCATTCACCTGCCAATGTCTCCCAAGACCTCTCCCTTGAACTCCAATTGCCTACTTGCATGTCCAGCTGCCTCCTCCTGTTACCTCCATCTGTTCTCACCTTGACACATCCAAACCAAGCTCCTGATCCCTCCAAACTTGTTCTTTTCTACAACCTTTCCCATCTTAAGAGTTGTTCAAGCCAAAAAATCTAAGAGTCATCATTGAGTCATCTCTTTTTCTTGTGTGCTATGTCCTAATTGCCATCAAATCCTAACAGCTCTTCCTTCACAAGAGCTCCAGAACCAACCAGTTCTTATCACCTCCACTGAGATCACTCTTGCCCAAGCCCAGATCACGTCCTGCTTGGATGACTGCAAAAGCTTTCTCACTGGTGATCTTGCTTCTGCCTTAGGCTCCCTTCAGCGTATTCTCGGCAGAACAGCCAGAGTGATCCTTTTAAAAGGTAAATCAATACTGTTCTCTCCACCAGGAAAGCTCATTCCCAACATCCACACAGATCTCTTCTCTATCTTGACTCAAACACCTTCTAAGTCAGGCCTTTTCTGGCCAATCTTACCCTCCTTCTTTTATTCTCCGTAACATATCACCATGTAACATACTATATATTTTATTTATTTTTGTTTGTTAGTTTATTGCCAGTCTCTCCTGACTAGAATGTAAACTCCATAATGGCAATGATTTTTGTCTGATTTGTTCACTCTTGTAACCCTAGAATCTAAAAGAGTGCCTTGCGCTCAATAAATATGAATGAATGAATGAGAGAATAAACACGGTGTTCTCTTAGAGGAGGAGCCCAGTAACAGAAAACGGTTAGTGCAGATTCATTCTAGGACCAGTGCCCAGAAGAAAACACCCTTTAGCACCTGCCACCAAGATCTTCTGAGCTATCCTTTTATCTTCCCTGAGGCCTAGTTCTTCTGCTTTTCCTTCAGTTCTCTGAGCTACCCATATCAGGCCAGTAAACCTCCCATTTTGTGTTAGCCAGGGTCAGTTTCTGTTGCTTGCAACCAAAGATTCCTGGCTGATTCAAGAAGCTGAACATCTAGGCCCTTAGCATACCACCACTATGGTGACGATGCCCAGAGATGCAGTGGTGTGGGGCCTTGGGTGTCCTCCTATTCCACAACAAGAGGTAAGGCTTTCACTGCAAATGACACACAGAGAGTTGTTTATAACTTAAGTTCACCAAAAATAATAAAAATACGTGACTTTTGAGTCTTTTCCTGAAATGAACATTGTGCTACTTATTTTAAACGAATAAGACCTTGTTCATTTACTAGATATATATTTTCCTTATGCAACACTTGTATAAATATTCTAAAGAGGTGTATAAGGCAATAATAAACAGGTGATGCATGAAGAGAGCAGAATGCCTTCATCTCCGTGTTAGACTCAGGACCATAATGAGTGTGGGAAGATCAGACATGAAAGATATGAAAAGCCATGTGTGTTGTCTTTAAATGCATTTAATTCCTATTTTTATGTACAGAGGGAAAAGAAGAGAAGAAGATACCAATATTAACAGTTATTAACAATGGTTCTGTCTCTATAGAGGAATGGTGATGATTTATATTTTCTTATTTATCCCTTCCTTAATTTTTATAAGTCTTCTAGTTAATGAACAAGTATTTTTTTTTTTTTGGAATTTAAAAAACAGAAAATTTTAAGAGATGTGAGAAGAATCTTAAAAACATTGTGCCCTTTGCTGAAACCTCCCAGCTGCTATCAGAAAGTCATGAAGATGAAATGAGACCCTCACCTTCAGAAACTCCTTTCCTTCTGGAATGCACCGGAACATGGAGAGGGGGAGCAAATATGGAAGGGGACAGACTACAGATCAGTGCTTCTCAAATAACACTCAGAAAACCATCTGCAAAAGAATCATCTGTGCTTGTTAAAAATGAAGATTCCTGACAACCAGCCTGAACTTGCTGTACCAGAACCTCTGAGGGTCTCGAACAAGTTTTGCCGGTGAATCATGTGCCTGCCAAAGTCTAGGAATCTCTGGAAAGGTGAAGGATAATATTTGAAGCTCTTTGGATGGTTTGCCCAACCTCTGCTTGGATGATTCCAACTGAGTGATAAAGCTTAACTCAGTAGAAAGAAAAATTCAATCAGTCGCAACCATCACAACCATCACAAGGTTCCTACTCTGCTTTCTATCGTGCAGACATGATCTGCATCATCACCCAGGGACACAGCATCTGCCATCCCAACCCCTACAGATGCATCAGCCAGTTGCTGGGTAGATAATACAGTGGAATGAATCTTCATTATGAAAGCTTATTTACAAGTTTTAATAATTGATAGTTAAATCATTTTTCCCAAGATAAAACCATCTTGAAAGCCTGATCAACCCAGTTAACACTAAACACATTTGATGGTCTTCTCAGAATTTTTAAAGGACAGCATTTTAACAGTTCATTAGTTTGGTACTTGCCTGGTCTTCCCCCTCTTTTCACTGGACACTTTCCAGCCAGAATAATTGACTCTCCTGACTCTCTACTCCTTGTTCCCTGGATATGTTACATACATTCCCACTTCTGTGCCTCGGTTACCCCGTGCCTCCCACGTGCAGCCCTCCCATGTCCCCCCTGCTCTCCTGGACCTTCTCCTTAAGCCCTGTCAATTAGGATTTGGCCACATGGAGCAGAAACCCAATGGCAGTGTGCAGTGGCTTAACCCTAGAGGGGTTTGCTTGGTTTGCCCAACAGGAAGCCCAGGGCTAACACAGGTGCTTGAGGGCATGGTCCAAGACCCACTGCTCCACCCTGCTTAGCACATGGTTTTTGTCCTCTTGATTGTAAGATGGCTAATCCCACCACTGGGCATCACATCTGCCTTCCAGACAAAAAGTAAGGGGCAAAGGGTGAAGGCAAAAGTCATTTACTCTAGCTAAGTCCCTGGACCCCCTGTTGCTCTTAGTCACTCTAGCTTGAAACATGGAATCACTTGGGTTTTCTCCCAGTCCAGGCACTAGTCCTGCCAATGCTTCCTTCCCAAAACCTCTCTTAGTTTTGCATTCCCTTCATTTTCCTCTGCCACCGTCTCAGTGTTGGCTCTCCTCCCCTCACAACTGGAGTGTTGCAAGAGCTTCCTGTTTTGCCCATGATAATGCCTGCATTAGACAGCTATCTTTTCACCATGTTGATGCCTTTGTGCCTCACCAGAGGGAAAGAGTCTTCTGCTCATTGTATCCAGCAGAGTGCAGCCATACAGGGGATCTCATGAAATACCTGATCAGGTGGCATCATTATTCAGACCATGTGAGGTCAGCCACGCATTGCACCTGGGCAGCCACATTTAGGTGAACAGAGCAGTGCTTTCTATTTGTACCACATTGCTTCCAGAAGTTTGTTTATTAGGCCATCATCACTCCTTCCAAAGAAATGTATTCTTTTAAAAATAAGCGTAATCATTCTTTTATTTAACAAACAATTTACATGAACTTTTAAAAAAATCTCCTGGTGTTTTCTTTGGCAAAAATCTAATTGAAAGCAGTAGTGAAAGCAGTAGAGTACTGGAAATGTAGTTTCAAATACATTTTCTCTCACACAGTGCTAATACTGTATTTCTCTTCATTAGGAAGTTTTCTCAATCCTGCATAAGAACCAGTGTGATCAACATCACTTTTCTCTTTAAACAATTTAACAAGTCAATACAATAGCCTCTTCCTAAATTGCTGGGTTTCCCTTTAATTTTTTTAATGCCTCTAATGGATCCTAGGTGAAGGTTGCCGTTTTCCATGATCTAAAATGTGAAAATAGAATGATTGTTGGAAAAGTCAAATTCTCCCAAAAACATAGGCGAAGCTTCACTTGTTCACCTCCACTCTCCTTTCAGTGCTATCTGACCAAATCTTGTTATCAGCTTTATGTAATGTTTCAAAGGAAAATAAGATGTTTGGGGAAGTTTCCTCTGTAAACAGAACCCTTTGCGAGCAACTTAAGAAAGAGCTTAATGTCTATCCATAAACACCTCTTCTGTGGTTGCCACAAGGGTCACAGTTGTAAGGAGTTTACGGTCAATTACTTGATCAACAGTCATTGAAATAACAGATATTCTAAGTTCTTCTTTGTGTCTCTGCACTCCACACCCTCCTCCCTTCCCCAGCAGAAAAATGCCTTTTAACTGGCTGTAGAAGGACTTGTTCACAAATGTTTCTAATTCAGCTACACATCTTGATAGGAAATATCATAAATTATATGTATAGGCCTGTCAGTACAATTTTCAACAGGAGTAACATGAGTTCAGTTTGAAATAAAATGAAAACTTCAGACCATTTTCTGAACTTGCTACCTTGAGTTTTAATCTAATGCCCACTTGTGTAGACACAAGCAGCAAAATCTTAATGCTCCTGGATTAAAACCTACAACTAATAAAGATGCTTAAGACATATTGAATCTACTTTTTGCACTCTTCTGGGAGCTGGGGAAAATATGCAACAGCATAAGAATGTTAAATTAGAAACCAACCCTTAAGATCTAGCAAGACTTTGGTGTACTTAGATACCCACTGTGTTTCTCAAGTTCATGCTTGGCTTCCATTGAAGGGGTCCTTTAGAATTTCCCCATCCTAGATAATAAGAAAAGGGTCACCAAGGGGCAACACTGTGTTATTCATACTAGACAGTAAAGGAAGAATAGAAAAGGAAGGGGAAAAGGAGGGGCTGGGTTAGGGCTGATGATCTTGAATACTCATTGCTTTTTAAATTTTGTTTGTACTCACTAAACAGCATTGTCAACTTATAGAATCGTCTGTGCTGTAGGATTGCCTAGAAAAAAAATTAGCATATTGTCAACTACTTCAGAAGAAGAAATCCAACTTACTAGAAAATCAGTACGATATAGAAACATGGGAAATGCACACTTTTCTTTCTTTTTCTTTTTTTAGTGCAAGTACATATGTATTCTGTTACCTTTTGTTTATGCACATAGTGGAAAAGATGTTCTCCAATCCTCATTCCTAGAGAACAATCCTATATTTGATGAAACAAGTAAGTAACACAATGGATATTTTATGTTTTGGCATATCTTTTGCTTTTTAAGATATATAAAATTTAAGAAGTGAGGAGAAAGGTTTAGATTGACAGATTGTGACTATATAAACAGTTTCTTCTCCCTTTTCATTCACAGAGAAACCTATTTTAGAAATCATTTTTATGCCATTAAATTGAAAGCCTAAGATTATATAACAAAAATAAATTAATCCAGGAAGCTTCAATAATTGATAACAACATTTACTTTCTTTTTTTAGACAAAGCATTTCATGTCAACTTCAAAATCTGGTCCCATAAATTTAGTATTTGTATGAATGAGTTCATTATCTGTATGTCAAATTTTTAATTCCTCTTCCAGATAAGCAATGAAAATAGATTTAATCTTAATTATATGCTTGTTGCAAGTATAGTTGAAACTCACTCATTAAGAATTCATTGGTTCCTAAATGCAGTTGAGGGAACTGAAATGTACCTTTAAAATATCCATTACTTCTTGTATGCTCTCACATATGTGACATTCCAGAAAAGGCAAAACTATGGGAACAAAAAACCCATCCATCATAGTCAGGGGCCAGGGAAGGGGGAAAGATGACTGACTCCAAAGGGGCACAAAGGAACTTTTTGGGGTGATGGAGCTGTTCTAGATCTTGATTATGATTGTGGTTACATGACTGGACATTTTGGTCAAAATTCTTAGAAATATAAACCTATTATGTACAATGTATCAAAATTATACCTTAACAAATATGACATTTAAGAATATCTATTGAGAAAATATGTTGAACAGTTTGAGTACAAAATTAAATTATAAAATAAAAGATTATGCAATTAAGAAGACAAACTTTTCAAACAGATTAGAAACAGTGTTTGCATACAAACAGCACAACCAATTGAAATGTCAGTACAAGGAGAAAAAAATTAGGCCACTACTATTAATTACTAATGATATGCTAATGATAATGTATCCCATCTGGTTCTTTAAGAAGGGCCTCTGCAGACAAAGTGGTTAATCTACTCTCTGTGCACTTAATTGAAGAAAATGTTATTTAAAATACACTGTAATCAAGTCTAGTTTTTCCTCATTTGTAGAAATTAGTGGTATTTCAGTCTAGGCCAGAGGTTGGCAAACTTTTTCTGTAAAGGGCTAGATGGTAAATGTTGCAACTACCCACCACGGTAGCCATAGAAAATAGCAAAGAAATGAATGTAGTTGTGTTCTAATAAAACTTTATTTATGGACGCTGAAATTTGAATGTCACATAATTTTTCTGTATCACAAAATATTATTCTTCTTTTGATTTTTTGCAACCATTTAAAAATATAAAAAACCATCTTTAGTTCAGGCAGTAGGCTGGATGTAGTTCATGGGCCATAGTTTATCAACCTCTAGTCTAGGCTATTGGTAGAAAACCATAAGAGCTTCTTCGAAGTATGGGTCTCTCATGTACTACAAACTCCTTTCTGTGACGGCTGTCTATTCCAAGAGCCCTGTTTTAAAATCACAGAACCTTGCCTCCCACATATACCTATTCAGATTGCCTGGGCTAAAATATCAGAGAAGATAAAAGTTAAGGAGCCTCTGGAAATATATGGACCATGGAAAAGAAATTCTGCCTGCAGTAAAAGGAGGCAGAAGAAAAACAATGAATCCAGACCCTTCCAACTAAGTTTCTTCAGATTTTCAGACCAAAAGTGCCTATGTAAACCAGGTCTGAGCAACTCTGTATGGTACCCCCAGTATGTAAGGGGGTAATGTCACCTGTTCATGTAGCAGTAAATTGCGGCTATTGATATTCTTTCAAGCCGTGTTTAGACTGACCATGACTGATTGAACGTGTACTTTCAGATATAGAAGATGATTTTTTTTTTTTTTTTGGTCTTAGGACAAGAATGGGGCACAATTTATCTGAAACAGATTGTGTGATGGCAACATTTCCAGCTGCACAAGTGCTGTAACATCTACACCCAAATTAGCTCATGAGTCCACATATCTCATTTGGTTATTACATTTATTGCATCAATTATCTACAAATGAAATACAGCTGCGTTGTCAGTCTCCCCACGTTCAAGCACGTGCTTAATGAGCTTGCAAGGTAGGAGAGCTCAGGAGCACTTGTTGACAACAAATAAAGAGGAAACCCAATCCTCTCGCCCAGCCGGCCGGTGCCCAGCTGAAATTCCTTTTCTTTACAGACAGTAGTCACATTTTAAGAGAATTTAATCAAGTATTCATCCCAAACATGAACAGCAGTACATTCGATTTGTTTGCTAAATAGAAATTGGGTAAATCTGGCATTCAGATCGCAGTCACCACTTTGCTCGTACACTCCAAGGTCACCTGGGTTAGCCCGAGGAGGAGGAGGCAGGGCAGGATACAAAAGCCACTTCTCCTGCCATGCAAGGCCAAGTCTGACATTTTGACAGCATCTCTCCAATCTTTTTCACATTCTTTCTACAAAATAAAGTGGTGGAACCATATGCTCCCAGTTTCCCTGAAAGTTTTTGTGGATTTTTTTTTTCCAAAGAGAGATGGGGCTGGAAGTCTGGAAGGATCTAGGCAGAGTCAGATTTGGGAATTGTCTCCATATTTCTACCGGTTGAAAGAATCTCCAAGGATCTCCCCCATTGCCAGTATATATTTTATAGGCACTGGGTGGACACCTGTTTTCAATTGCTCTTCCAGATCAGATGAGCCCTCTAGGAGTGGCCTGGGAGCTCAGGCCTGGCCCAGAGCAAAAGGAAAAGTCGCCTGCCCAGGGCTGTCTTTTCCGTTTGCTTTGTAAATGATTTCTGAGCCACATGTGGGAGAAAGGGCTGCCCCGTTCTCGCTTACATCATGCATGTGGAACTCAAATCTCGCCATAGGAACGCCACAGAAGGGGACATTTGTTTAAGCCACTGGTCATCCAGGGTCTTCCTCACTGCAAATGGATTTGGGCTCATAAACTATGGGAGATTAGTTTTAAGCCCTCACAGTAGACCTCGCTGAGCAGACTCTAGGTGACACCAAAGGCAGACAAGGGGCGGTGGGGGCCCGGCCCTGAACCCCCTTCCAGATGGCTGGACTCAGAACCCAGGGTTTGGGGCTGGATATCCAAGCCTTCTGAATCATGAAGATGTAGTCTGGGCAGGTTCCACCCAACAGCAGCCACGTGTGACACTCCTCCCTCCAAAATAATTCACCAGAAAACAAGGACTTTTCCTCTCTAGGCATCGATAGGAGTGTCATTACTGAGCCAACCATCTTCTTTGCTGGGACCTAAACTGTTAAGCACATGTTGAGAAACTGCTTAGACACCAAGTTCCTTAAGACCAGGGAATAGGATCTAGGATACCTATTCCCGGGTTTAGAGAAATGTCAGCTTGACCACTTGCTGGGTGTATGCCCAAGGACAAGCCAATCTTATGATCTCTAAACCAGTATACAATGTCAATTACTTATTCCAGACACACCATAGAGTCCTAGAGTGCCGTTGCAGTTATCATATTCCCTCACATCCACCAGAGCTCAGAAAAAGGTGGTCTTGCGTGTCTTCACCTGGCATGCAAAGGTAACCCCACAAGGGTTACCCTCCTTCTTCCCACCCTCCAAGCTTTCCTCTTGCCAAACCCTGGACTTAACTGTGTCTGCTGTCCACTCAGTTAGGTGTTGTATTAGAAAGACTCAGATAAACCAATTCTGTACATGTTTGAGAATAGCTGGGTAGGATGTGTGTAACAGACCAAGAGAACCCCTTACACCCAAAAAATGAGCCTAATCATAGTTTCAGTCTTCAACCAAAGGTGGAAGGGGACATTGCAAGGGACACCAGGGCCCTTCCTGATAGCTTTCTGCAGGTCCTGCTGTGCCATTGTTTTTAGAGATGTCAAGGCTAAAATATAATCAGGAATGAAACTTAGGAATCAAGACAGGGAAGCATGTAAATACCAAAACCCCCTGAACCAGACCATCTTCACCACACCCAGGCCTTCCTCTCGTAATCCTCCCAGGACCAAGAGGAGGGTATGTGACTGACCAGTGGCAGCATCAGGGGAGGCAAAGGCTGAGACAGCTGCTGCTTCCCTCAGCCCTCCTACTCAAGGAGCTTCAGAACCCTCAGGTTTTGGGTGCCTTAAGCAATTTCTCCTCCCCTGCTCACACTCCTCTCCCTCTTATTTTTCTTCCCACACCCCATCAAGGAAGAGGAGGACCAGAGTTTGGGATGCCAATGGCAGATCTGATGGTTACGGGGCCACTAGCATTAGAATCTGCCAGCTCTGCCTGAGCTTTCCCCATATTACTCTTCCCGAAATGTCATCTTGTTTTTTTGAAAGAAAGAAAAAGCTCTGTGCCGGCAGACTCTGTCAACTGGAGGGGCCGCAGTTCAGAGTGAAGCATGCAATTTGGTTTTCACTGACAGCCATGTTAAAGTGTTGGTTAGTGACAGCAAAACAGCCACATGGTTTCCCTTCCTGTTCACAGAGGGTTTCACACATGAGCCCCCGGTGTTTTCCTTCTTATTCTCATTTCATAGCATGTAATCCCACTCACCCTAAAAAAAATGAAAAAAAAAAACATTATTTTGCCCTCATTTGATCTATCATCATAGGGTTGTTTTCCTTCCCTCTCCCACACTGAAGGCACCAGTCACACAAACAGACACACACATGCTCACACACACACACACTCTTCAATGTGGGCCTGTCCTTCAAAAGCCAAAAACAACAAGAGCAAAAAGTCGTAGGTGGAGCAGATGTCAAGTGGTCCCCCTGGACACCTACTTAACCCCTTCCAGAGGTCTAGCTGGACCCTGGTAAGGAATTGATTTGGTGAGGAAAGCAGCAAGCTTGGTAAACACGGCCCCACCCCTCCTTATAAATCTCCAAAACTAAGGACGGTGCAAGGATTCCACACAGTCGCCATCTGCTCCCAGGGAAAAGTACACACAACTGCTTTTCAAAAGGCAACTTTGACTGTGAACATGCTTTGCTAATTGAGATTGTTTATGACCCAATGTAATAAAATTTGATGTTGCAAACTGGAAGCATTTTCCTTGTTTTGTTTTCTTAGACCCTGCTGTCTTCTTACTCTAGAACTCTTATCTAAAACCAGGTGTGTGAAATGTCTGAGCAGCAGTTAAGTAATTAGGGCCTTTTATCTACCTGACAGAGATATATGGGGAATTTTAAGACCTAGTGATCACAAATAGGCAGGAAATTAGCATGAAGGAATTTTTCCGTATCTTACCTCTAAACACAGTAGGCATCACTAATTTATCATATTAGACTGGGATCATATTGGAATGGCCTATAACTCTTTAATACAGTGAAAAACAATTGCAAGTAATTTTGAAAGGCCTCAAAGCCATCTTCTCAAATTGCAGCTCTTTTTGAAAATAGAAGAATATAAGTCAAATTGGATATTACACAGAAGATGAAGACATGGAAATTTTCTGAGGGTGCTTGGTTGGAACAAGCTTACAAAATATTTACAGTAACCAGAATAATCAAGTTATTTTCCTGTAATCAGATAACTTTTGACTTCAGTTGAGTGGTCACTTAGTAAAGGAGAACTATGTTTGCAAAGCAAATATCGAATGTGACGTAGCACTGGACAAATTTCCAGCTCCTTGAACCAAAGCTCTATGGTCACTGAATAGCCCTCACAGATGCAAGCAACGTCTTTCCCTTAAAAAAAAAAAGTCTTAAATTCATGCTCTTTTTAATTAAAAGCATTTGATGATCATTAATTACATGTTTGTCAGAAACTCTAGGCTGTTTAAAACCCTGTCCTTTAAACTGGAGTATCACATTCAAGTGCACTGCAAGTCCACAGTGGGTTTTATTGTACTCTTACTTCACCTTTCCCCAGTGTCAGGCGATTCGGTTGCATGTGAGCTGACAAGCATCAGCAATGCAGAGGCAGTGGGGGATGACAGACATGGGGCCTGTGATTTTCAAATATGTGGGCAGCCATATTTCAGGGGGCAGACCCCAGCAACGGGTCTGCTTTTGTTTACTCGTGCATGAATGCTTTGGTCCCAGGGCTCAGTTATGGAGTTTGACATCTCCTGAGGTGCTCCAGAAGGCCATATCCAGGCAAAAATGCGCCAAATGACAACTTAATCACAACCAGGAGACGTGGCATTGTGCAGTTGGCCATTGTGGGCACCCCATTCCCAAAACTCAGGCTGCCCCCGTGCTGTTTGCAGGAGGCAGAAGGCAAGCTGGAGGGGGCAGCCTAACAGGAAGGTGAGCCGCAGAGACCCAGGTTCCAAACACTACGAAAGATGAGTGCCAGCTACACATTAGGAGGGCTGCCACAGACCTGAGTCCCAGGTTCTGTCCTCACTGGCCCATTCCAAGCTGAGACTCAGTCTGTGCTCTTCTCCTAGCCTGACCTGGGGGACACAGCAGGCATGCTCCGTGGCTGGCTGGGAGAACAGCCCCAGCACTTTCCTCTCTCTGTGCCTTCCCTCACGCCTATTCTTCCTCTGGATAACCCTGCTCTCCTGCCACAGCTTCAGTACTGCTGGAGTCCAGCCTGCATGTCAATGTCCTAGTCAAATTCTGTCTCTCCCAAGAGCTTTCTTAGCACCATCCAGATGTCATGTGGGGTCTCTCTCTCCTCAGACACAGAGTTAAACTTGGCCAGTTTCCAGTTTCTTACCCCAGGCTGGTGTGAAGCCCTCCCCTTCACATCCATGAGCTCCTAGGACATATCCTCCTGTGATCACACAACTCAGTCTAGCAAAAAGGATTTATATTAAGCGTTTCGTAATCTTTGTAGGCATTGTTGAAGATTTAGCACTTCATAGGGAGGAATTACATTGCGCAGCATGCAACCTTGCATCATCTCCTGGCCCCGACTCAAGGTTCCCCTCCCTCACTCTTCCTCCTCCTCCCCCTCACTCTCCCTCTCCCCCACTCCTCCTTCCTCTACGTCTCTCTCCTCCTATCCCACCCCCATCCCTCTTTCTCCCCCTCCTTTCCCCAGCCCCCTGCCCCACTAATACCTACAAATTTCTTGCTTTGTCCTAAGTAGAGCAATTCATTTAGAATGCTTGGGATCTCAGCTTCCATCCAAATTGATGTGCCAGGAAATTTATTTTGAAATAGTCACAGCATTTAAACTGAATCAAATTCCTCTGAAAACAATTTTCACCAATTGTGTTGCTTTCAGAATTGATAGCCCTCCCAAACTCCCATGTTGTGTGCCTGTATTCTGTGAATTCTTATAGAATACTATATACATAATCTATTTTGTATCTGAGCTTTTTTTTTTTTTTTTTTTTTGAGACAGAGTCTCCCTCTGTTGCCTGGGCTACAGTATCATGGCATCAGCCTAGCTCACAACAACCTCAAACTCCTGGGCTTAAGCGATCTTCCTGCCTCAGCCTCCCAGGTAGCTGGGACTACAGGCACGCACCGCCACACCTGGCTAATTTTTTCTATTTTTAGTTGTTTGGCCAATTTCTCTCTATTTTTAGTAGAGACGGGGTCTCACTCTTGCTCAGGCTGGTCTCGAACTCCTGAGCTCAAGCAATCCACCCCCCTCAGCCTCCCAGAGTGCTAGGATTACAGGCGTGAACCACTGCGTCAGCCGTATCTGAGCTTTTTACATATATGTCTTACTCTTCATATTATTTGGGGAGCTCTGGAAAGCACAAACCATATATCTTCATTTTTGTGTCCCCTTAAAGTGTCTAGAACAATTTTTTCCCATAGAAGACTCCTAAGGGTTTCTGGAATTGTCTCAGAAAAAATGTGAGTTCTTCCAAGTAAAAACCACCTGGCTGAGTTTTATTGAAGTGGATTCACAGAAGTAAGCTTAAATACCACCAGCACCACCCATGTAATTAGAATTCAAGTGGATACACTAGACACAGATATACTTTGAAGAAAGTAGTCAAATCTGCTGTTAAACACATTAATAGAGCTTTATCAAATAATTCATTTTTCAGATTAAATCAAAAGCTGATTATTCTTTATGGTTTAATATTCCTCCATAAATTATAAAATTTTTCTCTTACTTCTTTAAATATGATAAACACTGTTACATTTTATGCCCAAAAATGCTAGTATCTGAAGTCTTCCTGGATTGATGTCTATTATATTTTGTTTCTCATGATATCTTTTTTTCTGCTAAATGTTTAGTGAATCATGACAGTAAGTTTCTTATTTTCCTTAATGGAATGAAAGTCATGTTTCATTTAAGGTTTTTGTCAGACCATTCAAGTAGCATGTGTTCAGATTGAAAATATGATTAGGGGGAGGCTCGTGGTGTTAACAACTTTTCAAGCACTATTATTTGTCTTCCTCTGCTCAGCAGCCGAGCATTTTCTGCCCAGTCCTGATTGTGTAAATGGGAGTAAGTTGGGAGAATGGTTTGTTTTTAGTTCATCCTCACATTGAAAGCCAATAAATCCCAACAAGAAAACTAAAATGGAAATCACACTTAGATAATGAAGAATGCCCAAGTCTAAGAGAAGATTTTAAAAGCAGTCAGAGAGAAAAGATAGACTATATTCAAGAAAGGTAGTTGTTAGATCAAAAGCTACTATGGAAGCCAAAAAAAAAAAGAAGTTTATCTTCAATGTGCTGAAAGAAAACAATCACTAACCTCAAAATTCATACCCAGAAAAGTAGCCTTCAAAAATGAAGGTAAAATAAAGACATTTTCAGACAAACAAACACTAAGAGAATTTACTACCAAAGAAAGAAATTCTAGAGGATTCCAGACAGAATGAAAGTGATCCCAGATGGCAAGGCAGGTTAGAGATACAGAAAGAATAAAGAACAAAGAACATGACTAATACATGGGTAAAAGTAGACAGACATGGATCACATTAAATAAAAGTGATAAAGTCTTGTGAGGTTAAGAATAAACAAAAATAAAATACACAACAATAGTATATAATTCAAGAATAGGGTAAATGGAGTTTTCTTTTCTAAAGGCCTTGTTGTGTTGAATAGAGAGAAGTAAAATCTCCTTTCCCCTCAAGGAAATTTTGAAAAGATGACCCCTAATTATACTTTACTATTTCTTCTGACATCACTTCAAATTATATGTATTTTGAATCCCAAAAAATCAAGATGAATTTTTTATCTTTATTTTTATGTGAGTCCTTTCAAAGCAAAGCTCAGAAGCAGAATTGCAGAATTGATAGATTACATCTCATGGTTTCACGGACAAAACTCCAACTAACATAAGCTCTTTGTTCCGATGCTCACAACCCCTCTTTTCTTTCCATTCACACCACTCCACCCTCTGAGATGGTCTGTCCAGGATGTGCACTTGAGTTAGAGAAAGAATTCAAGTCCTTGGTCTGTCATTTTCTGCTTGGGAAAGCTTGAATAACTTAAACTCTTCATCTCAGTTTCTTCCATACAACATAATGCTCCTGAGTAGACCCTAAGAGCCACAGACGTGGGTACGTAATCACAGATCTATCCCTTACCAGCAGTGTGCTGTTGGACAAGTTTAATTTTTCCACAGCTTATCTGTAAAATGAGCTTATTAGATGGTTTAGCTGAGATGAATTTCTTAACCCAGTACCTGACTCATACTAAGTACTTAAGTACTTACTGTGTTGATCCTCATCGTTTATGGATTCTGTATTCTTATATTCATCTACTTGATAAAATTTATTTGTAACCTCAAAATTAGTACTTATTATGCTTTCCCAGTCATTCATAGACATGTCCAGAGCAGCAAAAATTTGAGTCACCTGATGTGCATTCTCAGTGGAGGTCAAACAAGGAGACACTGCCTTCTTGTTCAGCTCTCATAGCTCTAAAGTGCTACTTACTGTTCCTAAGCACAAGAAGGCTGTGAGGTCCATTACAGAGAAAATACATGTATTATATAAGCTTCATTTAGCCTGAGATATAGTGCTGTTGGCTGTGAATTCAATGTTAATGAATTAACAATGTACATTAAATAAGCGTCTTTAAACAGAACTCTAAGATACATAAAAGGAGGTTATGTATGGATCAATTGATGAAAATGTTGTGGTCAGAGATTTGCAGGAACCTAATCTCATACTTCCCATAAGAGCTACTACGATATTCATTAATTCAGTCTTTGTGGACTTTATAGAACATACCTACCAAGAAAAATAAGAATCAACTATAGAGTCTTTTTCAACTGTAATATGAAGATTAATAACCCCTGTTCACACAGCTGTCATGATGGGATTTATATGTCAGAAAGTTTTGCAAATGTGTTTTTGCCCATCTGAATTTATCATGTTGGTTTCCTAAAAGCTCTTTCTTGACTCTTTCTCTTTCAGGGTCATGGAGCTCATGTATAACTTTTATCAATTCAAAAGATTCCCAATGGCAGCAGAGGTGATGGGAAAAGGCATGGGCTTTGGAGACAGTCTCATCTGGGATCCAACCCCTGTCTTCCTACTTAGCAGCAGTAATGACTTGGAGAAAGTTATTCTTTAAACTTCAATCTTCAACTTCTCTATCCATCTGCTGTGATGGAACTGACATCAAAATGCAGATTTTCATAAAAGCCCTTACAGGGAAAACCATCACTCTCAAAGTTGAATCCCTGGATGCAGTAGACAATATGAAGGCCAAGATCCAGGATAAGGAAAAAATTCCTTCTGATCAGCAAAAACTGACCTTTGCTGGCAAACACCTAGAAGATGGACATTCTCTGTCTGACTACAAAGTTCAAAAGAGTCCACTCTTTATCTTGTGTTGAGGTGCTAAGAAAAAGAAGAAGTCTTATACCACTCCTAAGAATAAGCATAAGAGAAAGGTTACTCTGGCTGTCTTGAAATACTGTAAGGTGAATGAGAATAACGAAAGTAGTCATCTTCACTGAAAGTTCTCTTCACATGAATGTGGTGCTAGAGTGTTTATGGCCAGCCCCTGTGCAGACACTATTGCAGCAAATGTTCTCTGATCTACTGCTTCAACAAACCGGAAGGCAAGTAATTCCTTATTGGTGAGTAAAAGACATGAACTAAGAGAGGAAAGGAGGAATGGAGGGAGGGAAGGAGGAAAGGGAGGAAATCAGTCTTTGCACTTATCAATACTTTCCTCTACCCAAATGATAAAATCCAAATTTGATTGTTTAAGAGGACAACAATATGACTCTGTCTCACGTATCACATGACTCCGTTATGTAAGTTCCTTGATCTGCTCATTGGGCCCCAAATGTATGAGAACTTCTCTCCTACATTTACTGCTCACTTTCTTCCCATCTGTTACGCAATTATATTTCCTCTTCATCCTGTCTAAATTCTTCCTGTTTTTCAAAGTCCACTTAGAGTCCCACTTCCTCTATGAAGCCTCTCCAGTAATATATTACAGTCAGTAGACACAGAAAGACCAAGGCAAAGACCAAGAAGGGAATCTCTAAATCTATGAAAGGAGGAAGACAGCACAAAAAGAAGGAGGAAAAAAAAACCTGCCCTAAATTTTCCAGTAAACCTATCTCTTACTCCCCAATTTGGCTGTTCATTTTTTTCTATCCGTTTTCTCCATGGACTGTTCCCTGAACTTTGTGTCCTGCATTTTATTTATTCTGATTGTGAATATCCTTTTCTGCTTTCTGGGTATTCAACCTTTGCCCCCAGTCTCCAAATCTCTGTTCTCTGGTCTATCCAATAAGCTAAAATATGACTTTCCCAGTCCAATATTAACAGTTTACATGGAACCAGAAATATAGCCCACACATGGCTCATACGGATGGTATCACCAAATTATATGGAAAATTTCACAAGCTTAAGCCCTATCTTACTAACTAGACATAAACTCTTTGATAATAGCTCTTCATGTCCCTCACAGTTTTTAGACAGTGCAATGTTAATAAAGATGATATTAATAATGGAATATAAAACATTTATTGAGTTCTTGCTATGTCCTGGATACCATGCCAAGAACTTTATAAACATTATCCATTTAATTCCCATAGCAAACTTTTGCAATATTATTATATCTCTGTTTTATCTATGAGATAAGAAAAACAGAAGCCCTGAAACAATGCTAGTAAGATATCTGGTTAATAAACATTTGTAATGAAATTAAAAAGAAATAATATTTATTTTTCTTTCAGGTTCTCAAAGTCGATCTATGCAACCCTGTAACTTTTTTAGTTTCTTTTTTTCAATAAGTTAATAAAATTATCAGAATGCCAGAAATAAGGGTTAGTCTTACTTAGAAACTTTAAATTTTCTGAAATAGGAAATTTTACAGAAACGTTGCAAGCCTCAAAATGTAAGAAAAAATGTTTCTAGCTATATAGGGCTCCTTATAAATCTTGTATGTGGTGTTTAAGGCCCCATTACTATACCAAGAGATTTTTACTTGACATTGAATTTGAAGAGAGCAAGTTTATAAGAAAGTACATTCTCTTTTTCTAGCTAATCATACTGTTCTTATAGTTGACCCAAAAAATTTAGTTTATGGACCAGTACTTTACCTGACATAAATATTCCACAAACTAAAGCTATAACAATATAATTCTAGAGATAAATATTGTAAAAATATGCAGCACTTCATCACATTGATTTTTTTGGCAAAGATAGCCAAGATATCTATTTGATAAGAAAGCAATATCTTTTAGTAGTGAACATGCAACCTTGTCTATATAGCTGGATAACTCCTTCTCCAGGCAGATTTGGACTGCCTGCCTACCTACAACACACCTATATCCTTGACAAATCATGGCTTCCTTATGTTTGACAAATGCCATTCTTTTTGGCCCAGCATAAAGCTGGATGTAATTGAGAGGTAAAGGACACCCTTTATAGCTAACCAGTCCAATCGAATCAACAATAGTGACCATCACGGGCCTACAGTTACCCTGGCTTTGCTCTTGACATTGATCGTATAGTGTTCTTTATTATCACTGCCTGAGTGGCTATTGTTCACATATGATTTCACTTAAGATGGAGATTTCTTCCAGGTACTTCTAGAGATAATGCCAGTAAATCCTGGAAAATCTCGCTATCAAGTTATCATGAAAGTTAGAAAGACCAACAAAAACGTGTGAGAATGAAAGGTGAATAGCAATTTGAGAGGACGCACAGTCCTGGCCTCCCTCACTGTCCCAGTGCACTCCCCTTCCAGCATGTAAGATATACATGCTTAATATTCAGATTCTGTTGGAGACATTGAGACATATTTGGAGGATGAGCTCAGACCTAACCTAGAGTATAACTATAATTCTCTTCATACTCGAGGAGGAAGGGGAATGTATGAAAGCTGAAGAAAGTCATAGTAAGAAAAACTCAGCTAGATCTTATCCTCTAAGTCCTCACTGAGTCAGAATTCACCAAGTCAGTTTACTAGTAGGTAAGTTCGAAATCCAATTTCAGATATAACATCAGCAATGTACAATAGTGGCACAGTAAGTGCAGTACTTAAGGATAAGTAAGCTGGATTCTGGTTTCTCCTCCCTGAACTAATCTGTCTTCATTATAATTGCACTAAATCTGCCCCAGCAAAGCAAACCAATATTTTTGCCATCTTCCCAAAGTGTGGAACCACCAATGCAAACAACTAGATTTGGTCATAAACTTACCAAAAGGATCCAAAGACTATGTCACCATTTGTTTATTGCTATAGCCTACATTTACTTACTACAAAAGAATGATAGCATCTACTTCTTCAGGATGGCAATGAGCTAGTTAGTAATGGCAGAGGTAACACTGAATGTGTTATCGTCAACACTGAATGTGTCAAAGAAAAAGAAATTATATAAATTGTAGGGTTAATCACTGGGTTAAATTCCCACCAGATTCAGAAACAGAGTTTTAATGCATGTTACTTGAAATTCAGAATCACCAGTTATTTCAATGAACTTCTCCAATTAGTGTGTTATGACAAGAATGACCAACACTTTTTAGTTTTCCTGGAATGGTCTTAGTTTTAGCCCTGAAAGTCAAGGGGTCTGAGAAACATAGTCTCAATCTGGAGTGAAGTGTCCCACTCTTCTATTTTCAAAAGAAGGAAGGGGAAATGATTACTTGGGCACAATTAGTTGTCTCCGGTAATTAAATAGCTGGTATTTGGCATTGCTGAGATCAGAATCCAATTCGTTCTGACTCTAAAGACCACACTTCTTCCCTCTTGCCTAATACCCATAGGCCTAATTTTTTTGTTTGTTTGTTTTGCCAGGAAATATGTCAGCCAATGAAAGAGCTTCTCAAAGCTTATCATAAGGAAAATAAGTCATTCTGAGCACCTAGAGACCACCTTTCCTTCCAACTTATCCTGAAAAAGGTTTAAACAAACTATACCTTTTCACTTAAAATCTTACAGAGCTGTTCCTCTTGAGTGTGAAGTGAAACCCAAGCCCTGTTGATTTTAAAGTGTGATGTTTATACAAAAAGGTGAGAAACAGAGAACACATAGGGTATGCCAGAGAAATAGCAAAATATCATGGATAGCTTCTCTAGCCAAGTCACCTTGGAATGAGGGGTGGGCAAGCGCCCACCAGCACCATCAAAAACACTGTACCCCATAAGTATATGCAGTTATCATTTGACAATTAAAAATAAACAAATAAAAAGGGAACAGCTTAGGATTTAGCTTCTGCTGGCAACATTGCCTGGACAGAATATTCCTGATTAGAAAGGGGTGAGATTACTTTTTAGCTTTTTCAATTGCTTTTGAAGGTAACATGAGCCTGAAGATGGTATTTCACTTTGAGTTTATTCAAGCTTCTGTTGCTTCTGGACAAACCTAATTTACGCAAGATGAAGCTATCTGTTGTCACTGTTACTCTCCTCCCGTTTGGTTTTCTCATTATCCATAGCAGCCTAAAGCTCCTTCCGCTCACTTCAGGCTCATTACTGAGGCTCTTAGAATCCCAGCTTCTGTAACACCAGCTTTGCAGCTTACTGTGAAGAGGTGAGGACTCAGTAAGGAGGGGCCTGCCAAAGATTCTCCCCTTGAAAAAGGACAATGTGAATCAGAGGTGAACAACTTTGTTGCTGAAAGATATATCAGGAAAGAATATTTATTGGCTGTAAGTTTTTCCATTTAAAATTAATGTGGCTTTATAGAGTCCCACGGATGTAAATTCTTATGTTATGCACACGCACACATGTAAGATTACAAACATAGGATGGTGACGGTGGAAGGAAAAACACCACAGAGGAAACCCAAATGATCACATGGAGTAGAAATGCCCACCTGTCTTAGCCCACCTGCCTAACTCAGCCCAAGTCTGGGCTGTGACTTGAGAGACACTGCTTTTTCGTTTGGCTGGTTAGTTGGTTGTTTTTGAGGGCAAGAGAAACTGAGAATTCTCTGAACATTTTATTTGTTATTATTAATAGCAAAGAACATTTCTAAGTGGCATACATTCAGACAAAAAATGTAATTCCCTTTCTTGGTGCTGGAGCCTGTCTGGATGTGTTTATGGGTTCTATAGATATCACACACACGCGACAGTCATTTCCTCCTCATTCAAAGGCACATAGATTTTTCACACTGGTTCCCAGGACAAATGAGATGTATCTTTTAACTTGTCTATAAAATAGATTAAATTTCTTTGCCCATATCATACTTTTAAGTTGCAGGCTTTTGAAGTTACAGGAAAAAAAAGAGAGAAATGCTTTCACACCCCCTAAACAAATCTCGAGGGCCCCTGTACCTATCTTTTGGGGCTGGAGCAATTTGCTTTGCTCTGGAAGAGGCATTTTCAAGAATATAAAAATGTCAGCCATGGCTTTACTGAGAGATACTAATTTTCAATCACTTAAATGCTAATATCTGGGCAGATGTGAAACATAGGGACAAGAGGCAGCTTTCTAATCTCTCTTTCTAAAATTAGATTGTGGGTTATATATAAAAGCTGGGCAAGCTGCTTATGATCCTCTCGCCATGCACTGTTATTGACTACTTTAAAAGAAGAAAGCTGACCAGTCATCTAAGAAAAAAGATTTCTAATTTAAATCAGACAAATCAACACAAGACCAGCCCATCAGTCAATAAAGGTTGACAGTTCCCTTTCTGTGAGTAGGTCTCAGTGTGAGCAGGGTCCCCTGGATTTAAGCCCAGGAAACAGCAGAGCTGTTCGCAGCCACTCACACACACCCCAAACACCCTAGATTCACAGTATTTGCTTGCATCCCAAGCTTCTCTTCCTGGACGTTCTATCACCTCCCAGATCAAGCTTCCCAAAAGGTTCCCCTTCTCCCTGCCTTCCTGAGTGACTAATTCTTAGCTAAGCTTTCCACCCTAGGAGCTAGCCAAAGGAAACTGTATACACCTTGGATCAGAGTAACTCAAGGATATTTCCCAAGCCAAATGGCTTTGTGCAAAATCATTATTCATTATTCATCCTGAAAGAGGCCGTTTAGCAAGGTCCAGGTACATATGGCCAAATACCTTCTCTCCTTCCTGCTCCCCACTCCTATTTCTCATGCATTTCTGCAGAAATTTTATCTTCAACTTTCATACTCATTGACAGTTGACTCACCCAGACACCTTTCCATCAAAACTATTGGGTAGCCAGAAAATCCATGGAAACATTTTTACTTTCAACCAGAAAATTGGATTTGCCTAAGCTTTTGAAAGGCCAATGAATCTCCCAACACATTTGAATTCTCTCTGATGATCAACTCCCACATAAAATCACTTCTACACACAGTTTGTTTAAAAATAAAATATTAATGTTTATTTTCTAACTGTATTCAAACACATTGTTATAGGCACCTCTTCACTTTTAACCTATGAAGTCCCTAAGGCTCTAAGAAACAAGAAGGCAAACTATGGTCCGTGGCCAAATTCAGCCCCAGCATCTGCTTTGTAAATAAAGGTTTACTGGAACACAGCTGCATCTGTTCACTTACATTTTGTCCATCGCTGTGTTTGCTATGATGCCAGACTTGAGTAGTTGTGACAGAGACTGTGTAGCCCACAAGGCTGAAAATATTTATGATCTGGCCTTTTATAGAGAAAATTTGCCAACCCATGCTGGAAGAGGTTATCTGCCTTTCACAAAATCACACTTCAGTAATTTTTCTGAAGGTGATGAGCCTTATAAATTTCCTAGGAGACGTGAAATATCTCTAGTCAAATGACTCTTCCCATTCTGCCATGCTACCTCCCACGTGCTGGTCAGTTTACCCTGTAGGGTCCCTGGCTGGGCCAGGAGGAAGACAGGTCAAACCACAATTACAGAACATCACACAGAGGAAGCACCCAGGACTGCACAGGACAGAATAGACAACAAAGAGAGAAAGTCTACCCCACTTGATTGCAGATCACTTCCTTGCAATGAATAGGCAAGATATACACATTTAAAACTCTTCAGATTGGTACCCATGAACTTGGGCCCCAGGCTCAGGGACCTTTGCTTATGGGCCAACCCTTGAAGAAGAGATCTCTCCAGGTGTTCTCAGGTAAGCCATTACACATATCATTCTTAGAACTTTAAGTGTTTGGTGTTTTGTGTTTTTACTATTGCTGCCACTGTTGTTGTGGTTTTATTTGGTTGGGTTTTATGGCTTTTAAGCCTATTTAGAAAGCTGAGTCCTACATTCATAGAAAGATAATGGCTGCTTATTTATTATCTGCATAACCTTCACATGCAGAAAAAGCCACCTGGAATTAAAAACTAACTTTGTGAAAGTCTCTGCCCTGGGATTCAGCCTCTTCCTTTGCCTTAACTCTTTCCCAACACACATTATGAGACATATTATCAGACAGGGTATCTCATGCCTTCAGAGAAATATGAGCTCACAGTTACAACTGCTGAACAAATTTGTAACTTATAAATTGAGCAACTCTCCCAGGAGGCAGGAGGAAAGAATATAGAGATAGAAGACATAAAAGAACATTTTAGAGATGGAGAAGGAGGCAAAACTTCCTACATAGGAATAGTTGAACTCCCAGAAAGAAAGACAAAATTTAAAAAAGAGGAGAAAACATTTGAAGAAATAATGGAGATACATTTCCTGAAAATAGAACAAAATTTTTTAAAAACTTAAAATTAAAAAGGCTACTGGAATGACAAACCGGAGCTATAAAGAAAAGGACACCTCTCTCTAGAGGTAACATTTAAGATTATCAAAGACAAAGCAAAAATCTGAAAAGCTTCTAGAGAGAAAGAGCAGATCATTTATTAAAAAGCAAAAATAAGATCAAAATTAAATCTCTCAGACCTAATACCATGTATAAGAAATCCAAGAGCAAACAGACAATCTATAGAATGGGAGAAAATATTCACATGCTACACATTTGATAAAGGGCTAATAGCTAGAATCTATATAGAACTCAAGAAAATCACCAAGAAAAAAATCAAACCACCCCATTAAAAAGTGGGCAAAGCACATGAACAGAAACTTTTCAAAAGAAGCCAGACCAACAAACATATGAAAAAATGCTCAACATGTCTAATCATCAGGGAAATGCAAATCAAAACCAGAATGAGATATCACTTAACTCCAGTGAGAATGGCTTGTATCAAAAAGTCCCAAAACTATAAATGTTGGCATGGATGCGGAGAGACAGGAACACTCATATGCTGCTGGTGGGACTGCAAACCAGTACAACCTCTGTGGAAAGCGATATGGAGATACCTCAAAGAGTTTCAAGTAGAACTACCATTTGATCCAGTAATCCCATTACTGGGCATCCACCCAAAGGAAAAAAAGACATTCTATAAAAAAGACATCTGCACTAGAATGTTTATAGCAGCACAATTCATAATTTCAAAGATGTGGAAACAACCCAAGTTCCCATCCATACATGACTGGATTACTAAAATGTGGTATATGTATACCATGGAATACTACTCAGCCACAAAAAACAATGGTGATCTAGCATCTCTTGTATTATCCTGGATAGAGTTGGAGCCCATTCTACTAAGTGAAGTAGCACAAGAATGGAAAAACACATGTACTCCACATGTACTCCCCATAAAATTGATATTAATTGATCAACACTTATGTGCACATATAGTAGTAACATTCGTCATGTATCAGGCAGGTAGGAGAGGGGAGGAAGGTATGGGTATATTCACACCTAATAGGTGCAGTGCGCACTGTCTGGGGGATGGGCATGCTTGAAGTTCTGACTCGGGTGGGGCAAAGGCAGTATATGTAACCAAAACATTTGTACCCCTGTAATATGTTGAAATTAAAAAAAAACAATGGAAAAGAACTTTTAAAGTATTGAAGAATGATATATTTAAAATTAGATATTCCTAAACAACAAAATTGTTATTCATATGTGAGAACATAAGAAGACATTCTTGGGCACACAGAGTTCAAAAGTTTTGCTAGACAAAATTCCATGTAATAATTAGGAAATACATTCAGAAGCATAAGAGACATGAAAAGTAATGGGGCATTGAATTTCTTGGTAAGATGTATCATTGTCCAAACAATTTTAATGGTCTAAAGAAAAGAAGAAAGAGTATATTTGTAATATACTAGGAGTGAAATTACAGAGTTTAGACAATATCAGTATGATGGAGCCATGGGAGAGACAAAAAGCACAGGAATGCATGTGAATGCTCTTCTCTTGTTAAGGGTAGTGTATAATATAGATAAGTTTAAGGATCAATGAAGATAAATAAACATAAGTCTTAATGAAGAGGGCAACCATTGAAAGGACAAAAGTGGAATACAACTGACCCATGAACAGCAGGGGAAGGAACTGCGCAGGCCCACTTATATGCGAATTTTTTCAACCAAACAACCAAACACAGGTGGAAAAATACATTTTGATCCAAGTGAAGGTCCAAGAACCAATCCCCTGAAGGATGCATTCCAAAAGATGACTGTACGTAACTTCTCAACAGATAAAAACAAAAGTCCCTTCTATCCAATGAAAAACAGGAAAGAAGAAAAAAATAAAGAGAATGGAGAATCTGAACCAATTATCCTTCTCCATCACTCTAAGGTAAGACACATAATACTCCAAAGTCCAAACATTCTTCTTATGTCAACTTCTAGTAGTTACCTTTCCTCTTTAGGACCTTAATCTACCTAAAAATTATTTTTGTATATGGGGTGAAGTAATCATCAAGTTTTTTCTTCATATGAGAAAAAAATCCCCAATTATTATGAAGATCATCTTTTTCTTAGTGTTCTGTATTACCACCTTTATGATAAATCAAAAAACCACATTTTATAGATGTTTTGTTGTGCTTCAGTGGTATATATCTATTCTTGCACCAACATAATACTTCCTTGGTCCTGTAGCTATATTATAAACCTTGATACCTGGTAGAATTAATCTTCCTGTTTAATTCTTCTTGTAGATTAGCTATACTTGGACCTTTGCATTTCCATATATTTTTTAAAATTAGTTTCTACACATACACAAACACACAAACTTGGCATATTGATAGGGATTGCATCTGTACAACATTGAGTGTTTCAATCCAGGGATATGGTATATCCCCTGACAAAGAAGAAAGTCATAATATTATCTCATAGATGCAGAAAATACACTTAATAAAAATTAACATGTATTTTATAATAATAAAATCTTAGCAAACTGGAAATAGAAGGAAACTCCTTGATCTTTTTTTAATATATATTTTTTTATTTCAGAATATTACAGGGGTCCAAATATTTAGGCTATATATATTGTCTTTGTCCCGCCCAAGTCAGAGCTACAAGCATGTCCATCCCCAGACAGTGCTCACCACACCCATTAGACCTCATGTACTCATCATCAAATTGGTATTAATCAAAACTCCTTAATCTAATAGAGTATGTACAAATTATCTCCAGCAAACATTTAGGCCTTCTTTAATAGCTCTTAATATTTTTAGTTTTCTGAGAAGAGAGTTCACAGATTTTTATTAGCTATATTTCTAGAATTGATGTTTTTGAAAATTGAGCATTTTGTTTTCTAATTATTGCTAGTATATATAATTAATTTTGTATATTAACCTTGTACTCAGCAATCTCACTAAATTCACTTATTCATTTTAATAGTTTATTTGTCTATATATTAGGATTTTCTATGAATAATATGAGATTCATTTTTTATTTCTTCTTTATAAGCACTATTTCTATTTTTTTCTGGTTTTTTGGTCCTTTGGGGGTTTGTTGTTGTTGCTGTTTTTGCTTTCATTGCAATGGCTCACCAGGCTCTTGAGTAAAAATGTTGAGTAGGAAATGGTAATAATGGGTATACTAGTCTTGTTTCTCATGTAATTTCAAAAAGGAGAAGAAGTTTCAGTATTTTACCATTGAGTAAAATGTTTGCTGGAGATTATTTGTGCATATTCTATCAGATTAAGGAGTTTCCTTCTATATTCAGTTTGCTAAGATTTTGTTACCGGAAATGGATGTTTATTTTTATTAAATGTTTTTTCTGCATCTATGGAGATAATCTTACTTCTTCTATGTTCTTTCATACAATGAATTACATTGGTTGATTTGTAAATGTTGAACAAACCTTATATTTCTGGCAAGAAAAAAAACTTATTAAAAATACAGTGTCCTTTTTATGTATTCCTGGGTTAGCTTTCTAATACTTATTTTCAGATTTCTGAATCTCTGTGAGTGAGATTGGCCTGTAATTTTACTTTCCTGTAATGTCCATATCAAGCCAATGTTATCGAGATTAAGCAGGCCTTATAAAATGAGTTAGGTTGGTAGGAGAGAGAGTGCTTCATGCATTAAGCAGAAGCCAACAGTCACCAAGCCCCAGGGCTGCCTGACAGGGGGAGCCGGAGCAGGCAACGCCCCAACCTTCTGGCTAACTGACCGTGGAGCCAAGCAGTACAGTGAGCACCTGGCAAGATGGGTGCTGTGGGCCAGGGATGTGGGCAGGGGAGCTGATGGAGAAATGGATTACTGAGCATGCATTGTGACATTTTCTCTTTTCCCATCTATAAAGAATAACAATTCTTCAGAATAACAATTTTGGCCTGCATATCCCAGGATTTCTTTTGTCATAGAATCCAATTGAGTTGCAATTCATGTTCCAGCCCTGAACTGAGAAACTTCCATCAGAGACAATAAAAATGACAAATTCAAAAACTTTCCCAGGTTATCTGCCAAATTGCCACTGAGTTTACTGCTGTAACCACTGCAAAGCCCATTTGGCAAATTATGCTATTGATTTCCAGGTTCTTTCATGTTAGTCAAAATCAAGACTACCTCTTTAATTCTGGGTAAATGTGGGCTGTGGCCCAGCAAAGGAGAGCCCTTCTCCATAGTTAATACACTGTAGCAAAAATCTATTGTGAAAACTGCAAAATCACTCTTGGTTGGAAATGTGAGCTGTCAGCCACATAAGAGATAAAAGTTTATTGCTGAACTAGCTCACATGTTCAAAGACAATGGTTGGGATTAAAACTTTCCATTCTATTTTGAATATTATTTTGGTGAAAGAGATTGTAAATGTGATAGAAACAAAGGAATGTCCTTGTTAGCAATATTTCTTGAACTTTAACCTCATAAGCTAGCAGCAACACTCATGGTATTCTTTTTTTTTTT
>CAUYSK010012026.1:0-14093 GCA_963575035.1 Avahi laniger | reverse complement strand
TCCTACAGTTTCACAGGTTTTCAAGTTTACCTTTTATATATAATAATATAAATCGTAGTTTGTAAATCTTAAATCATTGTGTCTTTTTCTTTGAAAGCTAATTCTTATCCTAGTATAAAAACTATTAATTTGTTCAAAATATGCATTATGACTAAAATAATTTTTTTTTTTTTTCGAGTCAGAGTGTCACTCTGTTGCCCGGGCTAGAGTGCTGTGGCATCAGCCTAGCTCACAGCAACCTCAAACTCCTGGGCTCAAGTGATTCTCCTGCCTCAGCCTCCTGAGTAGCTGGGACTACAGGCACGTGCCACCATGCCCGGATAATTTTTTTTATATATATTTTAATTGTCCAGCTAATTTCTTTCTATTTTTTTTAGTAGAGACGGGGTCTCACTCTTGCTCAGGCTGGTCTCGAACTTATGAGCTCAAGCAATCCACCCACCTCGGCCTCCCAGAGTGCTAGGATTACAGGCGTGAACCACCGTGCCTGGCCTAAAATAAAAATATTTTTGTATGATGCCTTCACCGTGCAGGTATGTCGACAATTTAAACTTATGAAATGAATATATGTATTCTATACCTTTGGTAAGATGACATCTATTTTAACAATGTATGCATGTCGAATTTTACCAGCCTCTGAAATATTACGATGTGAAGGCCATGTAATATTAAAACATCAGGGCTAAAAATGACAGAAGCTTACATTTTTAAATACATAAACTTTAAATTTAATCATTATATTATTTAGTTGCGATAGAAAAGTATATGTACTTATAAAACTGAAATAAAATGCCTTCTTTGAAAGCAAATATCACCTTTTGAAACTTCTAAAGAATATTCCCAAATAGTTTATTCGTAAGAATAAAATATACAAGAAAAAAATTTATAATTGACTTTAAAAGTATCCAACAAATTCATGACAGGAGAATTTTCTGTGTGTGTGGTGTGTGTGTGTGAACACATATATGTATGAACATACACATATTTGTATATCTATGGACTATATGTCCAAATTTGTATATAAATTTACTTATGCTAAAGGAGAAAACAATTACAATGTGTGTATGCATATATATATACATTTATATGTGTGTGTACATGCAATATACTATGAATTGAAAAATTAGTTAAATGTATTTATGCTAAATCTAATGTAATAATTTAAGTGCATAGTTATTGTTCATACTTGAGATGGAAATAATCTTCAGAATATATTAGCTACTAGTTGTGGAACCTTGGGCTAGTTACTAAACCTCCTTGTGTTATAATATTTTCCTTGGTTCTATGAGGATGATAGTATCTACCTACACAGAATAGGCACACATAATAAGGACCAAGACTACTTCATGGGCATTAAGTAGTATAATCACTCAAAAGGGATTCACGCTTGGGATTTAATGCCGTCCAGTCATGTGTTGAAATGCTGAATAATTTTCCCTTTAAATCTACTAAGTGAAGTATCTCAAGAATGGAAAAGCAAGCACCACATGTACTCACCATCAAATTGATATTAACTGATCAACACTTAAGTGCACATATAGTAATAACATTCCTTGGCGTTGGGCAGATGACAGTGGGGAGGAGGAGATGTGTATATGCACATCTAATGGATGCAATGAGCACTGTCTGAGGGTTGGACATGCTTGAAGCTCTAACTTGGATGGGGCAGAGGTGATATATCTAACCTAAACATTTGTACCCCCATAGTATGCAGAAATAAAAAAAAATTGTGCTCTGTAAATGAAGCAGAACAATAGAGCATAGGGGAGGGGAGTTAGAGACTTTGTTCTCATACAATCCACCTCTTTCTGCCTTCCAGAGATGGCTGTTTGGTCTCTTGCTTTCCTGCATTCTGGATTCCCACTCTGATTAGCCTCCACCCTCTTCCTGCCCCAGAATTACTAGGGCCCCCTCTTTTCCTTCAAGGGTCTGGGTGTGGCCACGGTGATGGTCCAGGTCAGACATGTGAGCCAAGCTGTGTCTTGGACTATGGAATGGCTGTGGCCCTCCCTCCTTGGCTGGCAGCATCATGGTATATGTGGTGGTTTTCCTGGAGGCCACCTCTTTTGAAGGGACAGACAATTCCCCCACCCCAAACTAATTTAAGGCTGGTAAACATCAGGCCAAGTGTTGTGTGGTATGAGACCCATGGGCCTGTCAATTTCTATCTACAACTGTCCAGTGAATAGCTCCATGTCAAGAGCATTTCCTGGTTCCTTGTCTGGAGAGAATCTCTCTTTCCCTTCCAACTTTCCTGAGTCTGGCTTGTGTTTGTCTCTTTTGCTCAGCTTGAGGCATCTTTGAGGGATTTACCAAAAAAAAAAAAAAAAAAGAAAAAATTGTATCACTTTGGTGAGTCAGCATATAAATTAAACACTCTGATATTTTTATTTAAAACTGTCACTGAACAGTATAAAGATGAAAGTTAAAATTCATGTTAATATTACAATTTTAATTTATTTTTTCTTATAACAGTATTAAATAGCAGATTAAAAATTATATACAAGGACAAGTTGAGAGAGAAAAGGAGGAAAAGGAGAGTGTGGGGGACAACAGAAGAAAGGAAAGAAGTTTTTTTTTATGTATACACTTCATATTTTTATTTTATTTTTTGGCTACATTAACCATTTAATTGTGAGCCAGTTACTTTTAATAATACTCCTGCATTTTGAATGAGAAGCCAAACTTATTCATTTGGCACAGCACAGTTTGGGTAGCTAGCTCTGATAGGAACCCATAAATGTTAGCTCTTGTTATTAATATCACAAAGATTACTTGCCTTATTTTGTGACACATTTGCACAACTATTATTTTGAAATTAATATATGTATTCTATAGCTTTGGTAAGATGACATCTATTTTAACAATGTATGCATGTATAACCAGATGCATATTTTTTCTCAATTTGATTTTTGTTTCAAAATTAAGCAAGCTTTTTTGGTGTTTTCTTTTTAATCTAATTAAATTGATTTTAATTTAATTAATACACGCATTTATTATATACACAAATGTATGGTCAAAGTAATATGACTTCCACTAATATTTCTAGTGAACACTGAAAGTTGGTGATGAGAAAACAGAAGATAAATATGGAATAAAACCATAAATATGCAATGCAAATTATGAATAGTAAATTGGACACATTGATTAGATTCTTAGGAGGTGTAATAGATTGAAAAAAGAAGTATGTCAACTAAGTTTTTGACAGGTGTCAAATACACAGAACTATTTTTTAAAATGAGACTAAGTAATTGGCAGATTATGCTATGTGCACTTTTTATATTAAGTATAATACTGTAGTTTATTAATATGAAGACTACTTCAGCAATTAATAATTTTTGAAAAATAAGAGACCTTAAGAGCTTACCTATGTAGTAGTGGTCCAAATTCAGTCCTATATTTAAGATTCATTACAATATAATCTTCATTTTGTAAGACCATAGTAGCACTGCATTTTTTATAATATAGGACTAATATGTTTCCTGTAAGTTAAGCATACAATGCCATGCTTCTTCTGTATTTTAGTATGGCCATTGAAAAGAATCAACTGTTTTGCTGCTTACAACTTTAATATTTATATAATAGTAAGATTTCTAGATATGGAGTCAAAAGAGTTCTGAGTTCAATAATCCAAAGTCTTATTGTATAAGTGACTTCAGGCAGGATATTAGCATCTCTGACCCTCAGTTTCATGACCTGTAAAATAGGATAATAACACTTACTGTGTCATACATAGGCTATGGGGAGCTATTAATATATAATAAATGGTAAATATTAACTCATTCTATGTGCCTTCATGGACTAATGAAATGAGAATTCACTAACATTAATGGAATAACTTCCACTACAGGTTCAATTTATACATATTCAGAGAGTAACATTAGTAACTTCTTATGTTTCTATGATAATTTAGTGTGTGAAAATATTTACATTTATTGGTTTTTATTTTTTCCAATAGTATGTGAGTTGCAGAACAGATGCTAACTTAAATCTATTAGAAAACTGAGATACAGAGAGTGGAAATATTTGCTAAAGATCATAGAATCACTGAGTCTTAGAACTGAAAAATGATTATATATATTAATTTTCTCATTTTGCATATAAGAAAACTGAAGCCTCAATTAAACTAAAAAGCTTCTGCACAGCAAAAGAAATAAACAGCAGAATAAACAGACCCTGCAGAAAATATTTCCAAACTATTCATCTGACAGGGCACTAATATTCAAAATATACAAGGAATTCAAACAACTCAAGAACAACAGAATAAATAATCCCATTAAAGTGGGACAGGAAATGAATCAACATTTTTCAAAAGAAGATATGCAAATTTCCAAAAGGTATATGAGAAAATTCTCACCATCACTCATCATCAGAGAAATGCAAATTATTTTTTTTATAAAAGTTTTATTTTTTATTTATTTATTTTTTTTGAGGCAGAGTCTCACTCCATCACCTGGGCTAGAGTGCTGTCTCATCAGCCTAGCTCACAGCAACCTCAAACTCCTGGACTCAAGCAATTCTCCTGCCCCAGCCTCCTGAGTAGTTGGCACTACAGGCCCAAGCCACCACACCTGGTTAATTTTTTATATTTTTAGTAGAGATGGGGTCTCACTCTTGTTCAGACTGGACTCAAGCGATCCTCCCACCTCAGCCTTCCAGAATGCTAGGATTACAGGCATGAGCTACCGCACCCAGCCAGAGAAATGCAAATTAAAACCACAACAAAATATTATCTTGCACCAATCAGAATGACTATTATTAAAAAGACAAAAAACAAACAAACAGATGTTGATGAGGGTGGAGAGAAAAGTGAACACTTATACACTGGTGCTAGGAATGTAAATTAGTACAACCTCTCTGGAAAATAGTATGGAGATTTCTAACAGAACTAAAAATAGAGAGAGAAAGGAAAACTTTCATGAAGGGAAACCTTCATGCACTGTTGGTTGGTAGGAATGTAAATTAGGGCCACCACTACAGAGAATAGTATGGAGGTTCCTCAAAAACCTAAAAATAGAACTACCGTATGACCAAACAATCCCACTGCTAGGTATATATCCAAAAGAAGGGAATTCGGTACATCGAAGAGGTATTTGTACTCACATGTTTGTTTGCAGCACTATTTACAAAGGCCAAGATTTGAAATCAACCTAAGTGTCCATCAATGCATGAATGGATACAGAAATTGTGGTACATATATATGATGGAATATTATACAGCCACAGAAAAGAATGAAATCCTGCCATTTGCAGCAAATGGATGGGACTGGAGAACATTATGTTAAGTGAAATAAACTGAGCACAGAAAGACAAATCTTGCATGTTCTTACTCATGTATGGGAGCTAAATATTAAAACAATTGCTCTCATGGAGACAGAAAATAGAATGACACTTACTGGAGGCTGGGAAAGGTAGCAGGGATAGGGGGATAAAGTGGGATGGTTAATGGTTACAAAAATATAGGTAGTTAGATAGAATGAACAATATTTGATAGCACAACAAAGTGACTGTAATCAGCAATAAGTTAGGATACACTTTAAAAAACGAAAAGAGTGGAATTGGAATGTTCCTAACATAAAGAAATGCTAAATGCCTGACGTAGTGGATTACCCCAATTACCCTGATTTGATTAATATGCATCGTATGTCTGTATCATAACATCACATGTATCTTCTAAATCTCTACAACTATTATGTACCCACAATAATTAAAAATAAAAAAAATTGTAAAAGGAAAATCACATTACTATGTGTTTTTACCTGAGAGTTCCTTTTTCTTTTTTATTCAACCAGGCTTTATAGGGTAAATAACTTAACTTTTTCTTCAGTTGAAACAAGCTCTATCCATCAACAGAAATTAAATTACAATGTATTTTGGTGAAGCACAAAATTAACATTCATCAGTTTAAATATTGCACTCCTTCATTCATTCGTTAATAAACAAAAAAATAAATAAACAAACATTAGACTAGTTGTTAATTATGGCAAGTGCCACAAAGAAAACTAATCAGTTGTCAAGACATGGAATAAAGGCAGACAAGGGACTAGAGCTGTTAATTTGAAATGAGTGCACAGAGAATGCTGCTTTGATGAGGAGGCATTTGAGTTGAGGTCTTTTGGAGAAAATGGTTAACCTTAGAATGTGAACTTTAGGCAGAAAGACAGCAACTGAAAAGTTAAGGGATTTAAATTGTATTTGGAATGCAATGGAAAACTATTGAATAGTTTTAAATAGAAAAACTATCATGTTGTGTCATACTTTTAAAACATCAGTTTGGCTGCGGTGTAGACAATGATTGAAGGAGGCAATAATCAAAGCAGATAAATAGGAAGTTATTGGAGCAGACCACATGAGAGATGATGGTAACTTGGATGCAGAGCTTTTTGTGTTAAAATTGTGCAGTTTTTGTACTGCACACACACCTCTAGGTGGTGCCATTCTCACAGACTGCAAAGTGAAATGTTCCCTACAGGGTTTTACAATCAGTAACTGTGCAACTATACACAAGGGCCCTGTTTGCAGTGGGATTGTGGTAGATGGACAGAACTGACAGAATCAATACATAATTTAGCGTAGAATAATTTTAATACAATTTTTAATTGTATGGACTTTTTGGAGAGAAATGGGGTAATTCATATTTCTTTTAGAACTTGGCAGATATTGGTGCTATTACTTGATTCTTGACTACTTCTGTAATTTGCTTTTTACATTCATTATTATCATAAGGAATGATACAGTAGAATACATTTTTAAATTTTTTTGTTAAAATGACTTTTACATTTTTTGGAAACCACAAACTAATTTTTGCCATATGAATAGGGTGTGGGTTTGGTTTGTCGACATGAAAAAATTCTATAAAAGATTAGCTTAACAAATTGGAAAAAATATGATCTTTCAAAAATTCAAGCTATACACAGTAAGTGGTCAATAGCTATTTATTGATGGTGATGATGTTGTCTGCCCTTTGAAGAGCTGTTAATAATATAATGCAAACAATGTGCAGTTAAAATCACTTGAATGGATTATTTAATAATATGATTAGACAAATTTATTGCAAGATTGAAATTTTTATCTAGCATTAATGTGGACACTAGAGTAGGCCTTGAAAAGAGTCAAAATTATACACAGTGCGTTTTTCAGAATATATGCTTTTGTATATTCGTGTAATTTGGCATTGAAATATTTGTGTAATAACTTTTCATTAAATTTAAAATGTTGAGATTTCAGGACTTCTCTATAAAGTCACACTATTTTTTCCTGCCCAACAAAGTACAACATATTGAGCCTTTACAGTGTTTAACACACTAACTTGGTCTTAGAGGACTGGTATTTTAAAAAACAAACAAATACCTTGATTGTAAGGAGACTCTTCAAAGCTCTCTTTCAGAGAATTGGCAATTCATTCAATATTTTAGTGCTTCCACTCTGTAATCTGCTGATTGGTGTCCATAATTCTTCACAGAGATATTGTAAAGATTAATGAAATAGAGTTTGTAAAGTATTTTATCTCTCCAAACGCTAGTTCTGTGAGCTGAACGTTTAGAAACCTCATTATACACAGGCTATACTGTGCCAGAACTCTTAAACTGTTAGTAGAATCTCTTAAGTGTTGTACTTTATCATTGCTGTCTTGATAATGGAGGGCTGTGCCTATCATATCAGTTTTTGTCTCTTCAGGACTGTTTAAGCATAGTACTATTGATACTTGACATTTATCAGAGTTACAGTGATCCTTTCAAATTTGGAGGGTATGGAATTTGTATTTGATCTATCTTATAATGTTATCTAATAATGTCAGGCTCTATATAAGCACAACTCAGAATCATATAAAGAGCAATGCTCTTTAAAGTGGAGCCTATGTATAAAGAATCTCCCAAAGGTTTGAAGTACTACATTAATATAATTTATTCCTCTCCCCAAAGAGTTTCAAAGTATAAGATACCTAAAGGGTAGTACCTTACAGCAATACAACTTCTTGCATCTTACCCTAAAATAATAGTAATTCTAGAATATAATTTCTTCTCGAAAAATATTTAGTTCCTAGAGGAAGGCAAAAAATGAACTTTCTTCTGGATTTTATGTTACCTAATTCTACTCTGGGGAAGAGACAGGTGATGCAGTGTAAGAGATACAACGCAACTCTAGGGTAACCAAACACTATGATCTTGAGTGGTAGGGGAAGTGGTGGGATCCTCATTCAGAGTTGCTCATAGGTTTCTAGGGACTGTTACATTCAAGATGGGAATACTATTTATGAGAAGATATCAAAACACAAAACAATATCCAATCACTTATATGACAGCGTTACTTTTGAGGAGAAAACTTAAACTAATCTAGGATAAGCCTAATTCTGTTATAAGACTGGTTTTTCTTGATAGAGTTGGAGAAATGGAGTCACACTATTATTATTACTGTTATTTTTAATTCGAGATATTATGAGAGTATAAACATTGTGTTTACATGTAATTCGTTTGCCTTGCTCAAGCCAGGGCTACAAGCGTGTCCTTCTCTCAGTGCACTCCGCTTCCATTAGTTGTGGGTTTACCCCCCGCGCCCCGCCCCCGACCGGCACCCAATGAGTATTGCTACCATGTGAGCACTTTAGTGTTGGTCAGTTAGTGCCAATTTGATGGCGAGTGCATGTGGTGCATGTTTTTCCATCCTCTTGATACCTCACTTGGAAGGATGGGCTCAATCTCTATCCAGGATGATAGAAGAGGTGCTAGTTCACCATTGTTTTTTTGTAGTTGAGTAGTATTCCATGATGGAGTCACACTATTATAAAGAAAGTAGCAATTTAAATTTTGTTATGCAATTCATATAAATATATTTATTATATTTGGCTTAATGATGTAAGAAAGATCAGACTACTTAAGTCAATGATCTATGTAACTTTTTCATAGTTTTCTGTCCATTCACTTGTCAAAGTATTTTGTCAACAAGAGTTTCTGATCTAAATATAGCAAAACAAGTACACCATTGAACTGAAGAAGAAAAGGTAGTGAAGACCAATGAGGGAAATTAGAACAAAGATATAAAAACAGGAATAAAATATGAAGATAATCTAGGCATAATATAATTTTATTATGCACTAAGATATCTAATCTAATGTCCTTGTTTTGCTCAAATGTTTGTGTTTAGTCAAAATATATATATTTTTTAAAAATAAGCATTTTCATTTAATTAGAAAGTAATCATGTTGAGTAAAATATATCTTAAACCACTTGTCACTAGGTGATCATGTTTTAAATAACAAAAAAATAGAGACTATAATTCTATGGTATATTATCTAGACATTCTAAGCTAGTTAGTGTAAATTTCTATGTGACCACATGCTTTATTGAAAAGAAAACATTTCATAGACAGGTATTTTTAGTGTAACTTTAGAAAAATGCATTCTGAAAGAAATATTTTTATAAATATCTCTGTATTTCAAATTAATAATCCTACTAAGTACCATTGACAAAGATTTTAGATGGCTTATAACACTGAAATTTGGTTAAATTAAAAAGACTCTGTAAATAAATCAAATAAATACTCATATAAGCAATCTAGACATAGAATTGTGTTTAGTAATATGTCTCTTTTGCTAAAATTTTCTACATATGTTTATAATTTTTATTATATATTCTAGATGCATTTTATATTGTAAATTACAAATATAAATGCATATTTTATCCTTGTCAAATTTCTATAAATTGTAAAGTACATTTATCATGATAGCAATATTTGAAGAGGCCCTATCAGATATTCTGCAATGCTAGTTTCCAGAAGTTTTCTACTTGAATAAGAGGTGAATAATTAAAGAAACTGTGTGATATTTTATGAATGTCTATACAGAAAAAATAACTGAGAGCTCTCTTTAAGTATCATCACTGGTAGCAAAATTTGATGACACATCAAAAGATAATTTTAAAAATCCAACAATAATTTAAATCCCTATTAACTTGCAAAGATTAAAAATCAACTTTAAGCTAGTTGAAATATTTGGTATTCTATCAGTAATATTGAAAATTCACAACATTTAATAAAAAGTTTGACTCTACCGGGATTCTGAGATCAAGATCGTCAGAAAGAGAAAAAGCGCCACCTATTGATCAGAATATGCAAATTATTTATTGGTTTTTGAACTTTTAGCTATGTAAAGCAAAAGAATTTTGGAGCTTTGATTTGGAACAAGAGAATTTACTAGGCTGAAAATTTTAGCTCCCTAATATACAATTTTTTGAGTCGCTTTCATTCCCAAGAATATTATATTTTTATTTAAGGATATATTAAATACATCTTGAAATATAGTATCAACTGGCCTTTTTTACCATGTTATCTTTGTAAGCAGCAAATCACAATCCTCTCAGCAGTGTATTTGATAGTTGTCTATTGAAATAATGAAACATAAACTTGTTCTTCTTTTTATTCAACAATGTCTTTTTATTCAACAATGAACTTTGAAGTAGAGTAAAATGAGCCTTCAAAATCCTGAGAAACTAATGTTAAAAATTGGCTTTTAATTAAAGAGTCGGATATAGTCAAATATGAATTGTTTGACATGACATCATGCATGTAGCCTAAAAAGCATATTTAACATATGTAATTATATATAGTCATTAGTTACATATTTCACTTTAGACTCTAGGAGCTTGATAATGAATAGTTAATTCATTGAGTGACATTTCAACAAATTGTATTGAAATTCATGGACCATGTAGACTGAGTGAAAAGGTAACTGTTATTATTTTAAAATAAGATTTCATGTCTTCATAGAATTGAGAAAGATTGACCTTCACATGAGATATCTCCATTCTTCTATTATATCCCCAATATCAATAGAAAATTGTTTTTAATTTACACAAGAGTGTCTTTTATCCTTTCAATGCATGAAAGATTATCAGGCTTAAATTCTTAACGTATCTACAGGCAGAAACTGCCCCCAATCTCTAAAGTTACAGGAAAGCAGATCTGAGTTACATTTTAGAATTATTCTTGCTCATCAAAATGTTAACCGTGTAATATCACTTAGCCTTCAAAAAAGAAACAATACTGTTACGTAGTTGAAGGAATTATATAACTATAAATACTGCTAATTAGATTAAAATGTGTTAAAATTATCCTCAAATATGATTTCAAATATACAGTGTTAACTTAGAAAGAAGAAAGCCAAGGCCCAAATTTTCTTATTTTCTAACGTTAATGTATAAGGTTTACAATTTGTGTATCTGTTTTACTAAAACGTAATTGTAATGCCTTTATTTTACTAGCTTCACTGTGAAACTTTACAGGTTACGTTTGTTCTTTTCCAGATCAATAAAGTAACAGCAGATAACTATTAATATATTTCTTTGCATCTGCACAGTGAAAACTTTAAATATTAAAACGAAATATTGCAGCCCATATATCATCTACTCTTACAAGACAGGAATGACAGTATTAAGATGCACATTCAGGATAGCACTCTTTCTACTTTGAACGCTGTCAAGAACAAAGTGCTTTACAGACTTAAAATAAATCTAGGTACTAATCCATTGAATTTCTGACAACAGGAGCCCAAGGTTTCCATGCACTTAGCTGAGTACTGCATAAGAGCTTGTGCATTATTTATGTCCACTAATGGTGTTGCAATGCGCTTTGTGTGAAGCAGTGGCCGTGCAATCTGCTAAGATAGCTGCTGCTGTGGACAAAGTCATACATTTTCTTGAGCTTGAATTTTTGACAGAATACTCTATTAATGCCAATTCTGCTTAAGTAAATGCTGAACAGGGGTTAGTTTTTCCTTTTTTCCCCCTTCTCTTATTATTTAAGAAAACAGTGCCATAAAATTGAAAATGATGTTCTAAGGTTTGCTGAATTTTTCAGTACAATAGTGGCCTATAAAGGTCACTCTACTTTTTTGTCTACTTTTATGATTTCGTGTGATGGTCCACAGACTCAATAGGAAAGCTCTTAGCACTGGGAAAGGGAGGTGCTATTAATTCCAGTTTCAGTGCCATTATACTCTTCAGTGGATCAATAGAATTAAATGAGCTGAGATATTAGGAAAATATTGAAAAAAGCAGGGGGGTTGTATTGTTTGACCAGGGTTGGGTTGAGTTGAAAATAAAGAACCATCTATAGCAGCTGTCAATAAATCATGAAAACTGTACTCTGAACTGAATGGAATACAGCATGAAGCCTCAAGTTTTAAATGCCCATAATATCTGTTGTGGTTTTTTTAATTAAACATTTTATTTGAAATATCCTTTGCAGTTATCTTTTATCAGTCACTTAATTTTTTAAAAAATTGTTTTGTTCACAGAGGGAATATTCCTAAAATGATATCTAGATAAGGGCAGATCTACTTATAAAGTTAAAAAAATTGATATATGAAGCACAACAAAAAAAAGAGAAGCTATTTCAAATATTAAAAACAAAATTAAAAATTCTGTTCACTTCTGAGCATCTGTATTTGGATGTACAACAGCTTGAATTACAGATACATGTTTGATTTTTCTCTTTATGTGGTAATGTTTTGTCATTTAATTAGATTTTAATAAAGTTGATACATTCTAGTCTTCTTAATAGCAAAAGTATCTTAAAATGTTTTATTTATCTTGGCCAATAAGATATACATATTAGTTTGAATATTATTAATCATAACAAAATAGCTTTTTCTTTGAGCAAATAAGAGTGGAAAAGACTCATCAATCCCTAAAAGAGTGAAATTAAAAGCACTGGATAAAATGATCACAAATATATGTTTGATTCTTTGTTATTAAGCTTCATCAGACATTGCCACATTTTAAAATTATCTCACATTAAATAAATGTAGGATAGTATAATATCCTTATTTTCAAAGCTAATGTCTAAAACAAATCTTGAGAATAACATTTTTAATGTCTGAATAGTATGACAAACTGTAAACTGCTCATTTGAAGACATGACATGTTTTTTTCGTGCTTGGTTTGCTAGACGACATGTTCCTTCAGTCCTGGTGTTAGGTGTGGCCATTTCTAGATAAAGGAAAGTGAGAATGAGTGGTATTAGGTGAAGACATTTAAAAATTAGCTATGCCACCTCCATGTCTTCTTTCCTTCCCTCTGAATGATTGCAGATGATATAATAATAGAAATAGTAGAGCTACTAAAAGGAAGGAAAATAGACACTGTAATCACTTCAAGAGATCACTACAAATTGAGAACATGTGCTGGTAGTATTATGTAAACAAGAATGAACATCAATTATTTATGAGTCATCATACCTATTTGGTCTATTTGCTACCACTACTTAGGCTTCCTAAAGTAATAGAGATGACCTTAAAAGTCAGTAATTTTTGACATATAATGGCTGTGAAAGATAAACACATTGCTAAATATAAAGCACAAAAATTGCTTTTCACTTTTCTTCAAAAATTTTGGACATATGTAGCAATCTACTCTATGATCTGTTTCGCTTTTTATGACCTAGGAGATGACATCTCACAAAATGACAAATTCTATTTAAGATAGCATCCAAAATAAGTTTAATTTGACAATAAGCCTATTAAGCTTGTGTATATCCACTGCTCTTCAAACTTTGATTAACCTGAAAAAAATTAATATTCTTATTTTAATCAACTATTTTTTGAACCAGAAATTATAATTCTGACTTTTGAGGAGACAAGAGAAGTTTTTATTTCTCCAGGAACTACCTTTGAGCATAAGCTTGTATACTGAGAAGATTGAATAAGGATTTGGGGCTTTTTTTTTTGGGGGGGATTATACATTTTCATTTATTTATTTATTTATTTTTTATTTCAGCATAATATGGGGGTACAGATATTAGGTTACGTGTTGCCCTTGCCTCTCCTCCCCCCCTCAGGCCAAGTTTCAAATATGTCCATCCTATTGCGTGGTGCGCATTGCACTCTTTGTGTACACATATACCCGTCCCCTCCTCCCTCCTCTCCCCTCCCCCCTGCCCAATATCTAATAGATGTAATTGTTATATATGCACTTATGTGTTGATCCGTTAATACCAATTTGATGGTGAGTACATGTGGTGCTTATTTTTCCATTCTTGGGATACCTCGCTTAGTAGAATGTGTTCCAGCCCTTTCCAGGAGTATATAAGAGGTGCTATGTC